>JAUMHK010425992.1:0-10671 GCA_032362305.1 Paeonia lactiflora | reverse complement strand
ATAAGTCATGACATGCTACATAAAAACAAAATGAGAACGTCTTATATTACTAAAACAAATTCCAGTAGATGGAAATAACATATGTACATAAAACATTAATGATAATATAAATTTACAAAACATTAAACTTGTGCGACTGCATCCAAATTTTATCAATCTGCATTTTCCAAGAACCTGCATAAATTAATGATATGAGAAAAGTTAGTGCGAGTTTTAATATAAAAGGGAGATGATATGTTTTATGCATCACGAATAAAAATTTTGGAATGGTTTTATAATGTAAAAATATTTTACATTTACAAAATAATATGAAATGTGTTGTTTGGCTTAAAATCTATATAAAGATTGTTGATACTAATTTTTTCACGACTTATCGCATGTGACATTAGTGTTGTTTGTATATATTATATGTAGCAAGATGTGATATAAGAGTTTTAGAATATGTGTATTTCATACCTTCAGGGAGCAATGACTTCATGTGGAAGGAAGTAGTACTTCCTTAAAAACAACATTTCTGGTGAACACGCCTTGTTTGCGAGGTATTGATCCATTTTTAACCAAAAGCTTTGTACTTTCCATTGAAACACCTCGAGATAAAGCGACATATAACTGCCCGTGACTGAAAACATGATCTGGAAGGTATATCCCCACATTTGGTATTGTTTGGCCTTGTGATTTATTTATTGTGAGTGCAAAACTTAATTTTACTGGAAATTATTTTCTTGTCAACTCGAAGGATAACCCGGTATTCTCTGCAGTTTTTAGCGGAATCCTTGGTAAGAAAACTCTTGTTCGAGCAAATGGTCCTGATAATATTTCTGCATCAATGAGATTATTGTAAAAACCTCTACAAACTAATCTTGTACCATTACATAATCCCATTTTTGGATCTATATTTCTCAGGAGCATTATTGGTGCACCCTTCTTCAATGTTAACTTATGTGGTGGAAGACCTCCTTGTGATATCGAGTTCAAGTACTCTTGTTGGTACAAACCTCTAGTGTCATCTTCAACGTAGTCAAAAGAATAGAGTGTGTCTTGTTCCCCAGATAACATACTAATTATCCTCTCATTTAGTTGGTCAACATCTTCATTTAATGGAGTAATTATCGCCCGTTGGACCATATAATTTGCATCATTAATGTGATCATTTAAATTTGGGTAGACGTTAGTAATTATTTCATTCAACGATTGTGTGCCTTCCCATGGGATCACCATGTTTGGTTGAAGCTTTATCATATCATCTTCAAATATTGGCTCCTCACCACTACCAACACGTAGCAAGTACTCAGAGTAACCATGGTCATTTATCGATCTCATATTCTGTGTCAATCGTAATATATGAACTTTATTCCAAAATGATGCCTTAATTAAGCTTGCTTCTATCATTTCAGTCCTTGTGCCTTTTGGAATAACTGGAAGTACCTGACGAAAATCTCCACCTAGAATTACAACCTTTCCTCCAAAAGGTAATTTAGAATCTGTAATGTCTTGCAAAGTTCTATCTAAAGCTTCAAAAACATGACGATGCGCCATTGGTGCTTCATCCCATATAATAGCTATTGCCCTTCTTATTAGAGTTGCTAAATCAGACTGTTTGGGTATAGAACATGTTGATGAAGCATCTGGATTGAGTGGAATTTTGAATCTAGAATGGGCTGTTCTTCCACCTGGAAGAATTGTTGCAGCAATTCCAGATGTTGCTGTGGCTAACACTATATTTCCTTCACTTCTTAACCTTGCTAACAACGCACGATATAAGAATATTTTTCCTGTTCCCCCAGGTCCATCCACAAAAAAGTTTCACTTCGACCACTTACAATTGCACTTAATATCGAATCAAAAGCTAACTTTTGATCTTCATTTAAACTGTTTGCTGCATCGATATCTTCTTGAGGAATTGTTGTTGCTAGTTCATCTTCAATGATCTTTGGAATTTCTTGATTCAGATTCAAATCAGTTGTCATTCTCGGAAGATCGAATGCTAAAATATTCTTATGATGTTGCACTAATAATCCATCCAAATCCCGTAGAAGACGGTTCTTTAGTGATTCATTGGTTGTTGAAGATGACGATGGGTAGTCTTCCTGCATAAATGTATGAAACTCGTCCCACAGTTCTCTGATGTTTGTTGGTTCACAGAAGACTAAAATTGTAACAAATAATCTCCTCAAAGCTGATGGCATTCTAATACTGGAAGCCTCAAATAAACATTGTCGAATGCTGTCATCGTTCTCTAGTAAGCCCCATTTTTCAGCTGACTCCTTAAAGGTTTGATAAATGATACCATTAACTGTTCGCAAGTCTGTAAATGATACAGGTCCCTTAACATGGTTAAGTAATATACGAAGATAAAACTTTTCACCTGCATGAGGTGGGACAGTATATATTCTACCAATAACTTTCTTGGTACTTTGCCTTGGACTCCAATACCTTTGACCATCATTCCAAGTGTAATGTTCAGGGAACTCAACATACAAATATTGTCTTGCATTTACATCATTAGAGCACCTAGTGAAGAACTCAGTTAATGTAGTCTTAGAAATCCTATCATTGGAAGTAACTTGTCTTACTGTTTGGTTTTCATGAAATTGAACCAGTTGCTGACCTGGAAGATGTAGTTGTAATCTCATCACCGAGGGGTATATGCGACTCATTGGAAACATAAATATTCTCCAAAAGGCTTCTGGTGCACACACCCATCTTGCATCAATGAAACTTTTCACTTCATCAGATGCGTGGTCATGTTGAACCTCCATCGCGACACGATCTGGACCTTTGTAAACATACTTGTATAAGTACTTTACACTTTTTACACTACAACAAATTTCAACATTTATGTGGCAGTCATATTTCAAAAGAAGCCATGGATTGTATGGAACCACCCAACTATTATCAACCATTACATTCGGGCGATTTTCTAACGGAACGGGCCCATTATCTCGCCTTCTATAAATTGGGTACGAATCACGTCCTTGAGTAGTTGTCGTTGTAAATTTTTTTGGGTAACTCCTTTTACACCTCCCCCTTTTCATACATGGTGATTGAATATTATGTTTTCCGCATGGACCATGTATCATATGTTTGAGTACGGTACTATACAGTTCTGGCTCTTCATCTTTATTAGGAATTTCTGCTCGAACAATGCTGTCATATTCTTCTGGTGTACTAAGCTTATCACTTTCATCTAATACGACCAACATGTGTGCATGAGGGAGACCTCTTTTTTGGTACTCTATAACGTACGCATATGCAATTACTCTTCCCAATACCCCTCTATCAATAATATCTATCTTGAATTCTTTAAATTTTGTGTGGAAAACCCTTGCTAGCAAATCAGGTCGGTCGTGTGCAGTTTGCCCTGGCATTAGTTCATTTGTAATTTCAACCCAATTGGGATTGCAAGTCATGGTGAGAAATAGATCTGGCTTTCCATATTTTTGCACCAGTGCCATTGCGTCTTGATAACGTTGACACATATCCCGTGGACTGCCTACAAATGATGATGGCAATATGGTCCTACGACCTATGTTACCTAATTAAATTACATTATGAACTCAGTATGTATCAAAATATTATTGTTACCTATATTAGAAAATTAACATCTTAACACATTTATAATATGAAGCAAATGTACCTGCATCATTCTCTCCAACACTTAATGAGTCTTGAAGTCCTTGGTACATTTCTGAACGAATTTTATCTTGATATTTAGTTATCCATCGAAGATTGTTTGCCTCAATCTTTACGTACATGTCTACAACATATTGTTGTAATAGACGCCCCCCACGTAAAAAAAGTGATGTGTCATCATCTCGAATCTGCAATGATAATAACTTTTTATTAAAATTTTGTAGTAATAATTCTTATGAAATATAAGCGAAAGTAGAGTTACCTGTAAAATGTAAGCATAAAAGGCTCGGGCCGTCACTTTTGTTCTTCTTGCATCATTGTTACGTGTATTCAAATCCCAACCATAGGACCCGTAAGGCATTAACAAAGGGTATTGTAAGGAGTCATAATATCCAGCTGAATCAGGGACATATAAAAGTGTTCCATCGAATGTTTCAACAACGATATCCCTTGGATTGAGATTCCCCACTTCATCTCCTCCGACAATAATAGCAGCAACTTGATCGGCTGATGGTATATTGTACTGTCTTCGATGTGATGGTTGTTCCCTAATAATCAATTTGCAGTTTTGGATGTCATCTCGTTGTGCAATTTGACGAAACCTATGGACGAATGGATTGTGTGCATTTAAAATGCCTTGTATCATCTCAACAATTCTCCTATCCAAAATTTCATTTTCTGATAATCGATTTTCAACTTCATGCTCAGTATCATAAATATACATTTGTAGGTATCGAGGCCTATTTTGATTAACTGGCAAGAGTGGACCGATCCTATGGTACATGGAACCTTGTGCACGGAATGTATAAATTCCACGACTTCCAGCTCCCAGGCTTTCATCAACATGGACACCCAGTGAAGTGAATGAGAATGTGTGGTTGTAAGTTCGTATATTTTTCCTGAAATGCCTCCCTTCCGTTGTTTGAGAACTAAATAAGTCGAGCAAAGCTCGTGGAGATGTTGGTAATGAAAGTGTTGTTTTCCCATGTAAACAACACATCTCATTTGTTTCATGGAGAAATAATCGTGCACTACAATAAGAACATATGGTGGGTACGGGTAAAGAGAGTGTTGGAATCCCCATACTTTCATGGTAATCTCTAGCTCTACGATGATTTGTCCTCATTCTTCTCGTGTGTATTTGAATAGCATTAGTCGATCATTGTTCAAAATCTTAATTTTTTGAATTTGAAGGTCCTTCTGTTTACAGATAAAATAAATTAGTGTAACGGAGAAATAATTATATTACACATGTACATGGTATTTCATATCAAGCGACATGTTATTACCTTGGTTTGATCTCAATTGTCTTCTTGTTCTGATTGGTATAGATTCCACAGATGTGTTTACAATTTGTCTTTGTTGTCCCACATGTTGTCCAACGTCTGCTTGCAGGTTGTTGTCAATAATATGTGAATTACCGCAATGACCCACTATCTCGTCAGTGTTGGCAATATTTGTGTCATGCATTAGACTGTCATTAGTATCTGTTTGATAATTTTGATCAATGCAATAGTTTGTATTTAAAATTGTGTATGATATTATAAAATCATAACTACTAACATGAATAATAAATTACTTTAAATTTTATTATGAGAATATGTATTGTATTTTTTAGAATATTACCGATGTTGAGTGTGTTTATGTCACTTTGATCTGTAATAAATTGACCGCCATTCATCGATCTGACTTATAGTTGATCTTGCAGTTGTACGGAGTCCCTATTTTACGCATGTGATTGGAAACTTGAACGACGTTGTGCTAATTCCTGCTCTCTTTGCAATGAGGCTATTGATTGTTGTCTTTCCACATAACGTTCACGTCTGCGTGCAAGATAATGCTCTCTATGTGTTGTCGTCATTGATTGCCGCCTTTGTCTATCACGATTTCTCCATATTTCTCTTTGTATCATTTGATCTAGAGTAATAAGATCGTGACATTGCATCGTATAGTTAGTAAAAATTTATATTTCTATATTTTAAATGAGATTAAATAAATAGGTAATCTTGAAGTTGGTATTTACCTGCCTCCATGTTTACAAACTTAAACGTCTTGTTCTACTTATGTTTCTTATCAATTCCCTTCATCTTGACGAATACATTTTCCTTTTAGTCTGTGTTTGATAAACAATTGGGTTACTTGTTGTGCATTGCCTACAAATAATGGTTGTAGTAATAGTTGGATCAAAATGTAACAATAACATGATAAATCATAATAAAAAAAATAATTACTATATTTAATTACGAATCATATTGAAATTTCATAAAGAAGGTATGATATGTACAAAATGTGAACAAATACATATAATTAATATGATGCATCTAGTGTTGTTTCATCTAAACTGACCAAAATGTAATAATAATATAAGAAATTGTTAAAAATCGATTGATATATTCTTTTGTGAATCATAGTGAATTTCATAAAAAAAAAGTCATAATATTTACATGATATTTACATAATGTGAACAAATACATATGATGAATATGATACATCTAGTGTAGTCTCATATAGACTTAGCTTTTCCCGTAAAATTTCTTGTACGCCGCACGGTCTTTCATTTTGTAGATTTTGAAAAAACTCTCAATGTGCGCTCTAGTTCGCTTGCGTACACATCTGTTCTTCGAATCTCTTTTCATCTCCTTAAGCGGAATGCACATGTTCTTTGAGTCATTCCTTTTTTCCATTTCCCTCTTGCGTACTTGTATTCCTATATGTGTGCAATCATATTCTAATATTTTTTTATAACAATCCAATTGCTTGTTATAATCTCGTGCTTTAAAAAGTTCTCGCCTGATCATACTTGTGAATTGTGATTTATTCATGGAAATACAGGAAACCCAACCTGGCCGATAGATCTGAAATTGGGTCACATTTGGACTGTTAGACTCCATAGTAGGTCGTGGTTGAATGTTGCCTTCTTGTTTTGAAATTTCCCATAAATGGTGATTTTTAATCTTTCCTATTTTTTCTGTAATTTCTTTATCTGCAGAAAACTTTTTGATCACATATTCCCTATTTTTTGTGTCTGACAGATTTAATCGAAAATTGTGCGCATGAGCTGCTACTTTGTCAATCACCTCTTGTTTTTGTTGAGTACGTTTAATTGTGTCAGCAACACTGTATGCTGTTGACGTAAATAGGTCGCTTCCCGAATATTTTTTCCATATATTTTGTCGTAACATCTGAAATTTTTTACATAAAAGTAATTGTTATTTCTCTTCAGTTGACCTTAAAATTGAGTGTTCTTTCGTAAAAAAATATGACAATATATTCTACACATTCATAAAAGAAACATTTACCTTTTCCAATTTACCACCTATGGATGCATGCAATGTATGTAATCCTTTGCTCCGTGTTTTTAAAGTTTAAGATATACTCCAACACTGGAATAAGAAATCATTAAATAAAGTTTTAAAAAATTTATAATATATTATAAAATTTTAGAGAAATTACGGGTTAAATTTTAGGTACCTTTATGATTTGCATTGAGAAGAGATCTAACTTTGTAATTAGGAGAGGTTGAATGGGTAGACTGAGATTAATGAGTTAGAGAGTAGACCCACATAGTTAGGACTTTGGTGAAAGAAGAATGCTGGGCAGATTGAACTTGACCTGCAAATAAAATATAGAGAGATTGAGCTTTAAAAAAAAATATTAAAAAAAATTGACAAATAAAATTAACTTAATATTTATCACAACAATACGGCTAAAAATAATATTTTGATTAGCAACAATCACTCCTTTGCCTGCAAAAAATGATAATATAATATATTAGAATAACATCCAGATTGAGGGGGGGAAATAGTCTTATTATGAACGGCAAGAAGATAAGTTGAACAAACTCAGACAACCAAAGCTCCCAAATTGGGAGATGCAGTTTGATACGCCTGGGAACTCGCAAATTCAAAGTTTTTGTCAGGGAATTCAAAGTGAGAATGTTTGTATTGAAAATCGAGAATCTTTGTATTGAAAACCTGATAAGAATGAAAACAAAATATGCAGATCTTGAGAGAAGCAAATGGGAACTCAAGCTCCCAAATTTCAAAGTTTGTGTGGTAATTCGAAAAGAATTCGAAGAGTAGATGGTACAAAGGGTAGAAAACCTGATCATAAGCGCATAGATTCGCGGAGATTGTATAGATGGTAGAAAATCGGATCAGATCAGAAAACCTGATCATAAAGAGATTCGCAACCTGTGGAGATTAGCACATCGTACAGATGGTAGAACATCATCGCCGAACCAAACTCTCGCGCGAGAGAATAACTCAAATTAGGAGAGAATCTGCAGATCTCGAGAGAACTCGAACAGTACTCGCCTCCTGGGAATCGAAGAACCTGGGAAGAATTCGCGAAGAATTCGCGCAAGCTCCCAAGGAGAGAATCTACATATCAGAGAACTCACCTCGAAGAATAAACAACTCGTCTGGGAATCGAGAATCTACATATCAGAGAACTCGAATAGAACTCACCTCGAAGAACAACTCGTCTGGGAATCGAATAGAACTCACCTCGCCTGGGAATCGAAGAACAACAGATGTAGAACCGAAGCATCCCAAATTGGGAATCACAGATGTAGAACCGAAGCATAATCGAAGCGCATCCCAAATTGGGAATCGAAGAACGCATCGAAGCATCCCAAATTGGGAATCGAAGAATAACTCGCATCGCAGATGTAGAACCGAAGCATCCCAAATTGAATTAAATCTGCAGATGTCAATAGAACTCATAAATCAGCGGCTGGGAATCGAAGAACAACTCTCCTGGGAATCGATTTGATACGCCTTTCCAAATTGCAAATTCTCCTGGGAATCGATTTGATACGCCTATTATACGCCTTTCCAAATTACAAATTGGGAACTCGCGCAGATGTAGCTCTCAATTTGATACCCCTTGATCCCAAGTTGGGAGAGAATCTGGATGAGGGCAATGAAGTAAACCAAACTTGTGCCAGTCCCTATCGATTTGTGGTTTGATACGCCTGGACTCAAAGTTCCCAAATTGGGAGATGTGTCGAGAATTCGAAGCTTGGGAGATGTGTGGAAGAATCTGATGACGTCGAGACACAGAAACATGTCGAGGGGCAAAAGGGCAGATCTGATTATGTCTTGATGTCTTTGGGAGATGTGTGGAAGAATCCGATGATGTCGAGGCACATAACCAAGCGATGATGTCGAGGCACAAAACCAAACTCGTGCAGATGTAGAACATAAGCTCTCAATTTGATACGCCTGAGACTCGAAGCTGATTTTAAACGCCTGGGACTCGAACCTCCCAAATTGGGAGAGAATCTGGATGAGGACGATGACGTAAACCAAACTTGCGCCAGTCCCTCTCAGTTTTTGATACGTTTGGACTTAAAGCTCCCAAATTGGGAGATGTGTCTGGAATTCGAAGCATCTTGGGAGATGTGTGGAAGAATTTGATGATGTCGAGTCACATAACCAAGCGATGATGTCGAGGCATAAAGGGTAGATGTAGATTTTTGTAGTCCCTCGAGCGATATCATCATCGAAGTAAACTCTCTACGTGAGAGAACTAAAGCTCCCAATTTAATACACCTGAGACTCGAAGCTGGGTTTGAAATGTCTGTGACTCGAAGCTCCCAAATTGAGAGAGAATCTGGCGATAACGTATAACATAACCAAACTTGCGCCCCTCCTTTGGATTTGTCAAGAATCACAGCCCGTCCGTTGTCAAATCTCCCTGCGAATCTCCCTGCGAGCATTTTAATTACTGTTAAGAATTCAAAATTTCAAAACTAAAATGATAAGTAATAATAATCTTAACAAAATAAGATGAATCTTAACAAAATAAGATGAATATCTTAACCTGATATTTCCTGAGATTTACACGGCATGAATATTGCAGGGAGATTTACACGGCATAGGGGAGATAAATTTGAAGACCTCCGATGAATTCTGAATTGGAGTCGACATATTTGCATCTGTGCATATGGGATAGACTTTGGGACCAAAACCAAATGTAAAGAAATTGCTGACATTTGCGTCTGTGCGTATGTGAGTGAGAGAGACTTTGGGACTAAACCGAAAATAAATAAACCGCTGAGCATATGAGGTTAGTAAAAAGTTGATGAAAATAAATTGATGTCTCGATAGAGACCGGTTGGAGATAAGGACTGACGGTATAGTAGATAACTCTCTAAACTCTCAATCATATTAAAACTATGCAACATGTCCTACATTCTAATATTATAGCTCTGCAACAGCTATAACGCAAAGTCTCACTCCTATATTTTATTATATTATAATTATAACTCTATATAAAATAAATATGTGACTGTAATCTTGCAGGTGTAATGATTCATCTCGCCTTCTACATATTCTAAACTAATTTTTTAACACATGTAATATCTTGCATGTGTGATCTCATACGCGAAAAAATAAATCTGATGAGACAGAGCGAGGAAGCAATTACCTTTCCTGATGATAAGTGGATAACACATTTTCTGACGAATAACAATCTTTCTTGTGGACGCACTGCAAGTCAATAGAAAAAAATTAATCATTGAAAATCAATTCAGTAGAAAAAAGTTATTACGAAAGGGAGAAACGTAAATGAGAGTACAAACCTAAAGCATTAGGAAGAGAAAAATGAAATGCGAAAGTGGAAAGTGGAAAGTGAAAAAGTGAGATGCAATTGTTGAAATATAGAAATTATTAACAGGAAGAAGTAGTGGGAATATTTTGTTCGTGGTTGGTTTTTTAATTAACTAACCACTTCAGTGGAAGTGGGGTGATTGTAAAGCGTGAAGAGGTCGGAAAACATGTGAGAAAACATCTGAACGCGTGGGTAAATATTTGAACGTGTTCTGAAATTTAGGATGTGAGGGGTATTTTTGTAAGTTCAAAAAAGAGACCAAATACCCCTCCCAGCCCCTTATATAATAGAGATATATATACTTAATGATTTATATTATTATGCTACATTGTTATAACACTTTATAATCATATGTATAAGTATACTATACAATATACTCGAATATCGTGTATGTATTCGATACGTATAGTTATGAGAATA
>JAUMHK010424881.1:0-10672 GCA_032362305.1 Paeonia lactiflora | reverse complement strand
CGATCTTGAGGAGGGAAATAGTCAGAACCAAGAATATGGAACTGATTAATTAGCTAGGAATACAATTATCACTGGATCTAAATAATGTCTAATATCTAATGCAGATGATAATTATAACATGATTATGTGAGAACTTAGTGAACTAAGAAGAAAAAATGAGAGACTTACAACCAAAATTTATACCCTAAAGAGGAGGAGGGTCGTGTAAATAATGATGTCCAAATTGTGGGAGGATGTTCGTCCCACGTACCCAGTGAAGAGGCTCAATTCGGGGAATAATTAACGTCGGACATAAGTGGTTGAAGATTTGAACGCTCGACCAGATATAGGAGTTCCAAGAAGCTCGACCCGCTTCGAGGATAGGGCCGACTGACTCCATGTTGAATAACAAAGCTTGGTAAAGTTAATTTTTTATGAAATGTATCTGTAAGTTATTGGATATAAAACTATTACTCCAGTAGCAATAACCAGAGAAAGCGCTCAAAGCATAGTAGGTTCTTTTACGGAGCATCACTATTAACACCGTCCACTGAATCGTTGTCATCCTATTTTGTAATATAAAAGCACTTACTTTCAACGTTGAGAACAACATCTTTTGGAGCTGGAGCGGGTTTGCACTTGTAAAGGTAATGTTCTTTTACGGAGCCAATGTGGGGGCGGCCAGAAAACCCTAGCATTGTCTTCAGAAATGGAGAGCAGCGCAGCATCCTCCAACCTAAGGGCCCATACATTATAGCGAGGATATAATGGCAACTTGTCATCTCTAAAATATATTGAGTTTTTGATGCATCCAGGTAAATTCTGAGTAACAAAGCTGTCATCCCCTAGAAACAAAGTTCGGTCACCTAGGGATTCCTTGTGAATCCAATTTTTCTCATCATCATTGAACTTATGAACCTTATAGCTAACGTAATAATCATAATCTTGAGTTTCATGTAGGTGAATATGAACATATTGATGTACTAAAAATAATTCACCATACGACTCCACCAAACACATAGCAACTATAAAGCAAGGAGGAAATCGCACAGTTGGGGATTCAACTAGTTCAATATTGAGTGTAGAACCAATTACCAGCACTTTATTGTTAATGTCAAGGACATAGAATAGCCCTTGTGGTTCACCATATCAATAACGCTATCACCATAGCTGATATTAGTCCATTTCTCCTGTGTTGATTTTATATACGCCAACTTTCCTCCATCATAAATTATCATGGCCTCAAAATTTTCAATTGATGTAGAGATTGATGATATAACAACTTTACTAACATTATATTGAACATTTGGTGCATTGGGGTGAGCAACATATTCGAGATCATAATTTTTACTTACTTCAGTCACCAGAAAATGTTGCTTGTTGATCACCTTTGGAAATCCTCGAGGCAAATGCATTTCTGATGTTGGCCATTGATCTTTCAAAAGTGGGTCCAGAATTCGTGATTTCTTGGTTGGATGCTCTTCGATCTTCACCAACCATCCATTGGAGGAAGAAGAAGAGGTCGAACCAACTCCATATCGAGGTTGGATGTAATAGACTATTTTTTTGAATAGAACAAAGTGGTCATGGTGGTCTAGATTGAGCTCTTTTTTTGGATCAAAAGGGGAAGGAAATTTGATGGGAAATGGAAAAGGTGACCTACAAAAGGAAGGAATGTATGCCCGCCATGGCTTACAAACCCCACAAAGTGCAGCAACATATGAGGGAGCATCTAGACATTCTAAATTCTTAATCACCAGGCCCTTTGGCAAATTGGCCCACTCAGATGAACTCATTCTCAAGTTTTCTTGCAAAAATTTCAAGGAGAAAATGATGGAGAATTATAAAGTACTTTAAGATATCCAAATGGATGTGTGAACTAGAACAATTTATAACTTAAAAAAATTTATTAATTTACAAATATTTCTAGACACCTCATCTGGATAATGAAACCGCTATCTAGGGCGTTGAATTTTGGATTTTTTTGCTTCCGCAAATAAAATGCCAAAAGAAGTCCAAATACATATACAAAAAGAAGATGATGGAGATGTGGATAAGTATAACTTGATATCCAAATGGATTTGTGGGAACCATAATAATTTATAAATTGAAAAAAAATTAATTAGCAAACATTTTTGGACACCTCACCTGGACAACAATACAACTATCTAGGGCATTCAATTTTGGATTTTTTTGCTTTTCACAAATAAAACGCCGAATGAAGTCCAAATACATGTGCAAAAATAAGATGATGGAGATGTGCATATTTGTAAATAGATGGTGGTAACTAAAAGAATTTATAACTTGAAAAAAATTTATTAATTAACAAACATTTCTAGACACCACATCCGAACAACAAAACAACTACTTGGAGCGTTGAGTTTTGGATTTTTTGGCTTTCCACAAATAAAAAGTCAGATTTTCAGTCAAAAGTTTTCTTTCAAAATTATATTATTATATTAATAATTATCCTGTTTTAATAAATGAAAATCCAAAATAAATTTGAAATTTTTATTTTTAAGTTTTTATCAACTTAATACTCTCAAAATACTTATTTATGAATATAAATTTTTTTATTATTATTTATATTAGCAAAATACAATTTTTATAATTTCCATTATTATTATATTAATATTTTATTAACAAATTACTCATTTGTTCAAATATTCATGAGAAAAATATTTTAAAAATTATTTTCTACTCCAAATATTATTTATAATAATTGCATACCAAAAAGAAAAATTTTAAAATAATTTTATATTTTCTTATTGGTTATTCTATTATTATAATCAAAATTTTAATTTCTAGATTTAAAAAAAATACTTTTTCTTCACATTTTGATTAAAAATAATACTTTAAGCTTAAATTAATTTTTTGGAATTTCATTGAATATTGTATTATGCTTTTTATAATTATTAAATGATTTTTAAAATGAATTTCTTTAATTATAATTTTGCCATTATTTGGTTAAATATGCATTTAACCAGCACTATTCATCCAATAGACGGATGCGTGCCATCCATTTGACTAAGCTTCAACTGCTCCGTCAATCACCCAACCTTTATGTTTTCTTCACCCTACCAATCACATAAATCTCCTCTTTCACATCACTCTTTTCAGACTCAAACTCAGTCCATTTATACACTCTCCAGCCTCTAAGTTTTTGAACCATACACAGCCAAAAGCTCTCAACTTTTTTCATCTCTCTCGACCATTTTTGGCTTCCAAAAGCATGCTTTCATAACCCTCTTATTACCCTACAAAACCCAAATAAGGACACATCCAAAATAACCCAGAAAAACCACAAACATCACAGATCTGTAACAGTTTGGGGCAGCCACTTTCGGGCCCCATATCAAATTTTTCGGCCACCCTTTGAACAAACTATGACCACCCTTTGAAAGCCCATATAACCACCTTTCATAAACACCCAACCTCACCCTCTAGTTCGTCATTGATTGATTTGAAAATCTCCTCAAAGTCTGCCACTATCACTGCATCACGCTAACTTTCAAGCCACTGTTCTCTCTCTCCGGCCACCCTCTCCGGCGACGACCACCGTCGATGAACTCTCCCTAATGAGGACTTTCCAATTGTGTTCTTGTTTCACTCCAACACTCACTCAGTTGTAAGTTATACTCACTCAAACTCAGCCCCTAGAAAGTGTTCATTCATGCATATTTTATGATTTTATGTGAACTTTAAATTTTAATTTTTACTTTTGGTTTCTTATTTTTAATTTTTGTTTTTGAGTTAATTTTGATGTAAAAAATGTTTTATGTGTTTAGAAATCAAAATATTATTCATTTTAACTTTTAAAATCATATTATTATTTTCTTTGATTTTTAAAATGATTTTTCATTTTCGTTTTTATAAATAAAATGATGTGAAAATTATAATTTTTAATATTATAATTTTCTTAATTTTTAATATTATAATCTTCTTTAAAATGTATTTATTTCTTTAAATTTGAATTGTGATTTTTAAAATATTTGAAATTGAATAAATGTAATATTATCAAGTTACGATATTATTGTATGTGTCGTATTATATACGGTGACCATTTTGGTATACCGTGTACAAATACGATACGTATTATCACTTCGTACGTATAATGTTATATTTACTTAATTTTAAATTAATATTATATTATATGATATTTTTAAAATGCTTTATATTCTAATATAATATTACTATAATGTATTTATACTTATATGTATGTTTATACTATTAGTATTCACAAATACCGTGTACGTATATTATACGTATAATTATTCATATATAATAATATTATAATACTATATATATTTTCATAAATGTTTTCTATTATAATAATATATTATTATAATACCTCATAATCATATGTACATGTATACTATACGGTATTCTCGAATATCATGTACGTATCTGGTAGACATAATTATGTATGTGTTATAATGTTATAATATCATATGTACTCTTAAAATTACACATATACATCTTAAATATGATACTATTCACAAGTATCGTATACGTATATTTTTAATTTTGATTTCCATTTCGAATGATTATTCACACATACGATATACACATAATGTATATACGATGTTAGAATATATCATTCTTGTCTTTGCATGTATTTCCATAAAGTCTTATATTTATATATACCATATTTTCAAAGTTTACTCATACGAGTCCAATTTCAAATCCGATTTCTTTTCCAACTCAACTCCTATTTATCTTGACTTCAGTCCATTTTTTTCAGTCCCGAGTCCATATTTACATAATTGATTATATCATTTGCTCCTTACTAATACTTGATTTATGTCTTAGGTCCCGTGCACATTCCCGAAGATTTGTCATTCTCCCGAATAACAAAATTTCTATATCCATAACTTATTCTTTTTAGGTGGGAGATTTAGTATTTTAAAACTCCATTTTTGAATTATATTTATATTGTGCCAAAACTACGTGGTTAAAACCTTTTTCAACCACATACTTCCCATCAAATTTCAACACCACAAATTTAGTTATATACATTATGGGCAAAAGTTAAAATTTGTTAACTTAAAATGTTGTTCGGCTTACCTAACTAAAGGTCTGTTACGGTTGTTCGACCTTCCTTGAGAAGGAAGGAAGTGTTAGTATTCGACTAGCTATGATTAAAATTTAACAATGAATTGGATCTAATGCCCAAAGGTTTATATGATTTAGCTTGTGGTTCATTTTATTCCAAGCATTTACGATATTTAAAACTGTTATTTCAAAGTTGTCTATATACTAGATTATGTTCAAAACTCTACCACGAGTATTGTTGGTAAATACTCACCTTTTTACATACCATTTTCTGTATTTGTATGTACCAGAACCCATAGGTGATGATGATCTAGAGGAGCAAGTGATCGTTGATCTCTGAAGTGGAGCTTGGAGATTCTTTTTATCTTTTTGGATATATCATTTTGTATGTTGACTATATTCGGGCTATGACCCGAGACTTTGTATATTTATGTTGATTCTGTACTTTGAAGTTATGTAAATGATGTTATTCATTCTATCTGGATCCTTATCACATTCACAACCCCGACTTCTGCAGTGTTCAGTGTTTGCTAAACAGTCCAGAATTTGGGGGCGTGACAAAGGCTTCTCACATGGGTTAAAATAATACCTTCTTTTAATGTAAAATGATATAATTATCAAACATGAAGTTTTAAAATATAGCATGGTAACTAGATTAAAAGATGGAATATTTGAGCTTAAACATGGTGCAATAACCTTTTAAACTTAACATAAAGGAATCAACAAGATCATATCTTCATTCTAGTCATTACCTATGTTAAAACACTCGCCATGGAAAAGATCATGCAAAAATATTTAGATTTAAACCTAAAGTCATGCTTGCTCACATATGTAACACTCTCGTTCCATCCCCCCATGGGTGATGTCATAGATATCCTCCCACAAACCTATGTTTGAATGTCCTCATTCGAATAAATATACAATACAAAGAAGGGGTAGAAGTAGAGAATTCAACAATAAAAAATAATTTAGAAAAGTATTATCCAGTTTAAAGATATCTTATAATCTCTTTATCGCCATAAGCATCTTCAACATAATTTAAATTTTCTGCACAATCTCAAAAATTTATTCAAGAAAGCTCAATTTTTTGGGTTGAAAATCTAGAAATTCCAGATTATCTTAATTCAAAATTGCTCTTCCAATGGGTACATACAAACACAAATAAATAAGCATACCCATGAAAAGTATCTATGATACAAACATAAAACACATCAAATCTAGAAAATAAAATACATATCTAGGTAGTCTCCTAGTAGCACTTTTGTTTAATGCTGTTAATTTCGATTAAAATGGTGAAGAAAACACACAAAACATATCACAAACATAAAGTAAGAAAAATAAAATATCTGGAAAATCTTAAATATAATAGAAATTTTTTTGGGGACTTAACTAAACACATAATACAAACAAAAACATATGGTAGTTATCAATCCTCATCCCACACTCATAATCCCCCCAAACCTAAGGTTCATACCAGATCGTATGTATATAGAGGATCATGGCAAGTACCTTGACTAATAATACGAGATAAGTAACCAGGATAAAGATAAAATCCAAAGTGATTGATAACATCAAGATAAACTCGAAAGTCTTCAAATTCGATAACAAATCTATCATTCAAGTGGAGTAAGTGGAAATTAATGTCAAACTCATATGCTAAATATGGTGAGTATTGTGCCAATGATAACCAATAGGGTATGGATGAATAGGAGTAGGTGTAGTGACATGATTACTAAGTATTGAATTTTGAAACAAAGAATGTAATCATACCAGACACATCTCACAATTCGGAATATTGGTGAGCTTTAATGTGAACAGTGTTCTACTTATCCTCCCATGGAACTTACCATTGTATGAATCAAAGCTATAATTAACATCTAAATCATCAAAATACTCATCATCATGGATCACAAATCCTCTTATTAGAATATTATTTAGTATGGGAATAGATGCATAGAATGGAGTTCGAGAAGGAAGATAATCACTCTCATTAACCTAAAAGAGTTTTCTAAGACCTAAATCATCATCATTAGCAAAATTACAAATATTAGAGAAAGGACGTCTAAGTTCACCACTAAATAATAAATTTTCTACTCTCTGTAAATTGTAAGAATTATGTTCAATGTGAAGGGTAGGAAAAATATCATAAATGCATTGGGCTCATAAGTATCATTATAATTGGAAAAATTATGATCAAAATCAGCACACTCATGATCATCATCATCAAAACATAGAATAAAATTGGAACATTCAAAAGTATCAACATCCTTGTTATCAAAATCACTATAAATCACTTCATCATTGTAACCTTAATAGCAATAAGAAAATAAATTCACTCCCCTAGGAGATCGTACACCTTTTTATTGATTTCCATTGTCAACCTCATTGATTTGAGCATCAGGAATTGGTTGGATAAAAATAGTATTAGGCTACCTAAGTAGCATAGAATTTACATTGGCAAGTTAGCCAAGCGTTATTTTAAGTTTGATAATAGAAGCTCCTTGGTTGGATACCTTATCTTTGCTCTCATTCATCATCTCCCAAATTTCAACAATTATGGAATCTTGGGATGGTTGGGTTTGGTAGTTTAAAGGTTCGTAATTAGTTCTATAAGTTGGGTTCCTAGGCTGTTAGTATTGGTAAAAGGGTTGGGTCGGATGGGCATCATTTTGGAATTGGTTTCTAGGGTATGGGTTTATAGGATATTAGTTGGGTTGGTTGGATTGGTCGAGATAGATTCCATAGGAATTCACCTCTTCAATATGATTATGAGTAGAAGGAAAAGTATCATCCATGTTATTTTGAGAACCACATATATAACACATCATGATTTGGTGTCTCTTCACATTAGTTTTACCATTGATGGCATCTAGATGTTCCTAAACATAGATTCTTGTGAATCCTTCATGTTAGCAATTTGGTTAGCCAAGTCTTAATATTTATTCTCCACATAACTTTAGAACTTTGAATGATTGGAATAATCAACTTCAAACACCTTCTTTCTATAATCAATGTTTTTAGAATTTTTGAGTTGTGAGGAAAATTGTAATTTTTTCCTTAATTCTTTAGGAGTTCATAAAACATGATCTATCGCACGAAGAATTAAAGGATTGTTTATTATGAGATAGAACGAATTTCTAGAAAGTTATCATCAATTCCCAATCTTTGATTATATACCTTGGGAATTGGTTGGTGGGAAATTTAAAATATTTCCATGATTGGGCAATTGTCTCATCATGTGATTAGGCAAAGGTGATATTTTCTCTTAGTATCCTTTTATAGTACTAATAGGAACATAATTTTTTAAGAAAATGACTTGGATTTTAGTCTAAGATTCTAGGCTACCCGCAATAAGCATTTTCAACCATCTTATGGCTTTATCCTCAAGAGTTTGTTCAAAAATGGCCATATGAGTTTGGTCACTATTTAAGCTCTCAATCTTGATAAGCGAAATCACCCCTTCAATGTCATCCAAGTGTGAATAGGGATCCTCACAATTCCACCAGTAGAATTTAGGTAGAAGGTTTTCAATAAATTTTAACACATTGTAAGATTAATTGGTATTTATTCCGGGAATAGAGATTGCACTCTTATATTGGTATGGAGGAGGAGAAAACTATTCTTCCAATGTCAATTCTGGTTCCTTCGCCATCTTTGGGGAATTGAGTAAGACATATTTTTTTCAAAAAAAGGTTGGTTGTGAGAGGCGGAATGGGTAGAGTAGGAGAAGGAATTATGGGTTCCTTTTCTTTCCCTTTCAAATTGGAATAGACAGACCTCTCAATTTCGGGTTCAACTGGTAAGAAGAGATTTCCACCAGAATGGGTACTATGTATGCAAGAAAAATCTAGAACTAAGAAGAAAGACCTAATAAGACAGAAGAAGACTAATAATCCTAAAGAAAACTATATAAACTAATCTAAATGCAAGAATACCTAATGATAGCTAATATGAACTTAAAATATGATGACTAATTAACTAACATCACTTTTCTTCCCCGATAAAAGTGCCAAAAACTTTGATGTGTTCCTGTAAGGATTCTTTAAAAAGATAATAAAATGGATATAAAAGAACCACATTTGCCTCCTCAGAAAATAGTGGCTGTCATGCACTATCTTTTTTGCTGTAAGGTTGTAAAGAATGGAAAATAAGAAGAAAATAATAGAAATTAGAAATGGGACACTTGGAGTTTTACTTGTTCAAAGTAACAAAACAAGGTTATTATAGTATATGCTTGGGATAAGGTATCGAATCCACGAAGAAGAAGAAGGTTTATTAGCTAACCAATTAATACTAAGTAATAGAACAAATATAAAAGTTTGATAAAGGTTTGATATTTTGGTATTTTTAGAATAAATATGCAAGAAACATAAAGAGATAAATTTAATCAAATAAAGGTTGTAACTAGGGTGACTATGTCTATCACCTACCAAGACATGTAATTCTCTCTAACCTTCTTCAGTCATCAATGAAATTTGTTACCAACAATAAAGGCAATAGCATAATGACATTGTAAAATATAAATCATTCATGTTAGTACACAACAACATAAACTATCTCTAAATTTAACACAATATAAATTGACATGTCTTCCACACATGAATGATTAGTTAGGCACAATTCCATACCATAATACTTAAATCCAACCCGCAAGATAAGTATTTATTGATGCCTAAAAATAGTGACTAAGGATTTTCCTTACATTTCCAACACTTTGAATACTATGTATGCTGAACACCAAAAATTTGACTAAGTACATCTACTCCGCAAAAGACTATGTCAACCGGCTTCGTACATTGTAGACACAAAATATTGCTAAGTCTACTCACTTAGTGACTTAAAGTTTGGGAACTAACACTTTATAACGTGCAAGCCACCATTTTCATGCATTCGACAAATTGAACAATTTGTTATAAGCTACCATATTCAAGTAGTCTGTATATTGAATCCTCATAAATTTGACTAACTATGTTTACCTTGCAAGTTGTCCGTAGCATGCACACTGTATGTTAAATGCTCAAAATTTGGTATACACTCTGTACTATGCGAAGTGACCATCTACATGCATCATGTTCATTGAGGACACACAACTTGGCTATCTCTCCCTACCCCGTGTATTATTGACGTACGATGGGTAACTCCATGTACTATGGACAACGAACACTACAGACTTATCATATACGATGTACATCAATGACATATTGATCTCCCACTTGCAAGTCATTAGTTGCATGCACACTGTACGTTGAACGCTCATAATTTGGTCTACACTTTGCACCTTGAAAATTCACCATCTACATGTATCCTGTAGATTGAGGACACACAACTTGGCTATGTATCCCTATCCCTGGTATTATTGACTTACGATGACTTACGATGGGTAACTCCACGTACCGTGGACAACAAACGCTGCAGACTTATCCTATACGATATACGTCAATAACATATTGATCTCCCACTATGAGAATGACGACTGTAATGCAAATGTATCGGTCCATTTATGACATGACATATCCTCGACACTCAACTAAATAGGGAATTGTAAACTATCCTACACTTTACAATGAATACTTTTCTCATCACTCTCCTCATATACCCCTGACGCTTGTAGCCTACCCGTATTTGTGGCAGGGGTCCG
>JAUMHK010423770.1:0-10952 GCA_032362305.1 Paeonia lactiflora | reverse complement strand
CCCCCCCCCCCCCCCCCCCCCCCCCCCCCCCCCCCCCCCCCCCCCCCCCCCACAACACTGGGCGATATTTTTTTTGTAATGATTTTATTTGTGAGTCATTTTTTTAGTTTTTTGTTTATTTTGGTATTGGAGTTTTAGTTTAAGTTCTTTTGGAGGGGTTATTTATTTTAGTTTATATTTTTTGGAGTTTTTTTATTATTTCAATTAGGTGGTTTTGGAAATGGATTTTTGTCTCTCTATCTCTCTATTTTTTGTTTAACTTTAGGCAATATTTTTTTGGTTGTCTGTTGCTTTTTTTTGTTGCTATTTAATTTGTGAGTAATTTTTTTATATTTTTTGGTTCGGGTTTAGGGGTTTCTGATGGATTTCAACCTTTATTTTTTATTTTTTGGATTTTTTAATTTAGTTTAGAGGCTTCAAGTTTGGTTTTTCTTGTTGTATTAGGTTTTTGTTTGTTTCAGTTTTGGGGCTTCGGGTGGGATTCAGACTAAGATTTTTTTAGGTTAAACTTTTAACATCATTTTTTTTTCTGACGACTTTAGTTTTGAGTCATTTTTGGGAAAGGGGGAAGTTAATTTTTTTATTAGGGGTTTTTGGCCTTTTTTTTAATTGGGTGGTATTTTTTTTGGTTTGGGTTTCTTTTGGAGGTTTTTATTTATTTTGATTTATGGGTTTCAGGCTTGGATTTTTATTCTTTATCTTTTTTTTAAACTCTAGGCAATATTTTTTTAGTTGTGTGTTATCTTTTTGGCTGTGGTTTTATTTGTGAGTCATTTTTTTGTTTTGGGGTTTTTTTAGGTTAAACTTTGGGAATCATTTTTTGTAATTTTTTTTGTGACGACTTTATTTGTATGTCATTTTTTGGTGAGGTTTTACTTTTTTAGTTTTAGGCTTAAGTTTTATTTTTTTAAGGGGGGGGGGAGTATTTATTTTGGATTACGTTTCTTTTCAATTTTTATTTATTTAGTTTTAGGGGTTCCGGACTTGGTTTTTTTTAATCTCTTTTTTTTTTACAAAACCTAAAAAAAAACCTAATCTAAAATAAACACTCCCCCTTTAAATAAAATAAAACTTAAGCCCAAAAATCCTATACAAATATAAATAAAAAAGTAACATACACATAAAAAATATTGCCTAAAAAAGAGATAAAAAAACCAAGTTCGAAACCCCTAAATCTAAATAAGTAAAAACATTTAAAAAAAACCTAAATTGAAACAAATAATGCCTCCAAAAAAAAGTCTGGAACCCCTAAACCAAAAGAATAAACTACCCCCAAAAAAATGACCCATAAATAAAGTCGTCGCAAAAAGAAAATATAAAAAAATGATACCTAAAGTTTAACCTTAAAAAAATTATGTATGAAACCCACCCGAAACCCCAAAATTAAAATAAACAAAAACCTAAAATAGCAAGAAAAATCCAAACCCGAAGCCTCAAAACTAAAACAAAAAACTAAAAAAAAATTGAATATTGAAATCCATCAGAAACACCTAAATTGGAACAAATTTTTTTTTAAATGACTCAAATAAAACCATCACCAAAAAAATAACACACAAAAAAATGTTTCCATTAGTTAAAAAAATAATAAATAATAATAAAAGAGATTAAAAAAAACCAAGTCTGAAATCCCTAAATCAAAACAAACAAAAACCTTTAAAAAAACCTAAATTAAAAAGAATTCCCCTCCCCCCAAAAAATTGAACTTAAGCATGAAATCCCTATTCCAAAATAAATATAAACAAAAAAATGACTCATGAATAAAATCATTCCAAAAAAAAAGACACAAAAGAAAATGTCGCCCTGAGCCAAATAAATAAATAAAACTTAAGCCCAAAACCACTAAATCGAAACAAACTACCCCCACCAAAAAAAAAACCTGAAACCCCTAAACAACAAAAAACCTTAAAAAATGACTCACAAATAAAGTTGTCGCAACAAAAAAATGATGCCCAAAGTTTAACTTAAAGAACCCTTCATAAACTGGAACTAAAAAATAAATAAAACCACCGCAAAAAAAGTAATACACAACTAAAAAAATGTTGTCATAGTTAAAAAAAGAAGAAAGAAAAATGATTGACAAATAAAGTCGTTGCCAAAAAAATGATGCCCAAAGTTTAACCTAAAAAAAACCTAAGTTTAAAACCCACTAGAAATAAATAAAAACCTAAAATAGTGAGAAAAACCCAAACTTGAAACCACTAAACTAAAACAAAAAACCCAAAAAAAATAAGAAAAAAATTGACAGTTGAAATCCACCTGAAACCCCAAAATCAGAATAAAAAATGACTCATAGATAAAACTACTGCCAAAAAAGTAACACAACAAAAACAATGTTGCCCAGAGGTTAAAAAAACCAAGTCCAAGACCCCTAAATCAAATAAACAAAACCTAAAAAAAAAAATCTAAACCGAAACAAATACCCCCCCCCCCTTCCCGCAAAAAAGAACTTAAGCTCGAAACCCATATACTAAAATATAAAGAAAATAAAAAAATAACTCAAATAAAATCATTGCAAAAAAAAAAAGACATAAAAGAAAATATCGTCCAGAGTCAAACTAAAAAAAACACTAAGCCTGAAACCACTAAATCGAAACAAACAACCCCCTTCAAAAAAAATCTGAAACCCCTAAAGAAAAAAAAAACTCCCCAAAAAAATGACGCACAAATAAAGTCATCGTTTAAAAAAATGATTCCCAATGTTTAACCTAAAAAGAACCTTAGTCTACCCACCTGAAACCCTAAAACTGAAATATACAAAAACCTAAAATAGCAAGAAGAAACCAAACACGAAACCTCTAACCTGAAACAAAAAAAAACTCCAAAAAACTTTAAAAATTTAAAGGTTTAAATCCACCAAAAATCCCTAAACCAGAACCAAAAAATAATAAATAAAAAATGATTCTCAAATAAAATCACTGCCCAAAATGCAATACACAAAAAATGTTGTCTATAATTGAAAAGAGAGAGAGAAACAGAAAAAAAAAACCAAGGTCGAAACCCCTAAATCGAAACAAAAAAAATCACCCAAAAAAACCTAAATTAAAGTAAATACCCCTCCCGAACTTAAGCCCAAAATACATATAGTAAAATAAATAAATAAAATAAAAAAATGTCTCACAAATAAAATCGTTGCAAAAAAATAAGACACAAAAGAAAATATCATCCAGAGTCGAACAAAAAAAAAAAAAAACTAAGCCTAAAACAACTAAATCGAAATAAACAACCCCCCTCCCCTCAGAAAAAAGCTCGAAACCCCTAAACTAAAAAAGTAAAACCCCATCAAAGAATGACTCACAAATAATGTCGTCGCAAAAATATAAAATAAAAATAAAAACACACACACACAAAATGATGCCCAAAGTTTAAACTTAAAAAAATCTATGTCTAAAACCCACCCGAAACCTTAAAACTGAAACAAACAAAAACCTAAGAAAACAGTAAGAAAAACTCAAACCCAAAGCCACTAAATTGAAATAAAAAAAAATATTGAAGGTTAAAATTCACCCGATACCTAACCGGAACAAAAAAAAAGACACACAGTTAAAACCACCACCAAAAAAGCAACACAACCAAAAACATATTGCCTATAGGTAAAAAATTAAAAAAAATAAAGAGAGAGAGAGAGAGATGTAAAAAAAACTAAGTCCAAATCCCTAAATAGAAACTAACAAAAACCTCAAAAAAAAGAAAAACCAAAACCAAAGCGAATACCACTCAAAAAAAAAAAAATTTAAGCCTAAAACCATTATACCAAAATAAATAAATAAAATAAAAAATGTCTCACAAATAAAATCGTTGCAAAAAAATAAGACAAAAAAAATATCGCGCTGAGTCAAAACCAAGAGAAAAAATATACCTAAGCCTGAAACTACTAAATCGAAACAAACACCCACAACCCCCCAAGAAAAGCCCAAACCCCTAAACCAGAAAAATAACTCCCCACCCCCCAAAGGAATGACTCATAAATAAAGTCGTTGCAAAAAAAAAATGATGCCCAACGTTTAAAAAAAATCACAAAATCAAAAAAAAAAAAAAGTCTCACAAATAAAACGATCGCCAAAAAAGTAACACAACCAAAAAAAAGTTGCCAAGAGTTTTTTTATAAAAAAGATTAAAACAAAGTCCAAAACCCCTAAATCGAAAAAAAAAACCACAAAAAAAACCTAAATCGAAATAAATACCCCCTCCAAAAAAAGCACAATACCGCTAAACTTAAAAAATAACCCCCCCCCCCCCCAAAAAAAATGATTCACAAATAAAGTCGTCAAAAAAATGATGCCAAAAGTATAACCTAAAAAAAACTAAGTCTAAAACCCACCTGAAACCCCAAAACTAAAACAAACAAAAAAATAGAAGGAAAAAAATAAAGCTTAATCCTCTAAACTAAAACAAAAAAACTATAAAAAAAAAAATTTAATGTTGAAATCCACTCAAATCCCCTAAATACGAACCAAAAAAAATAAATAATTATAAATAAAACCATCGCCAAAAAAGTAACACATAACCAAAGAAATGTTGTCTACAGTTCAAAAAAGAGAGAGAGATAAAAAAACAAAGTCTGAAACCCCTTGGTCAAAAGAAAGAAAAACTTCCAAAAAATAAAACCTAAAAAATAAAACCCCATAAAAAATGACTCACAAATAAGGTCGTCGTAAAAAAAAACACAATGGTGCCCAAAGTTTAACCTAAAAAAACCCCTAAACCGGAACAAGAAAAATAAAAACAAAATGACCTACAAATAAAACCACCATAAAAAAGTAATACAACCGAAAAAACGTTGGCCAGAGTAATTAAAAAAAGTTCAAAACCCAAAAAAAAACAAAAAAAAAAACAACAAAAACCCCCCCCCCCCCCCCCCCCCCCCCCCAAGAAAAAAGAACTTAAGCTTGAAACACCTATATAAAAATTTTAAAAAATAAAAAAAAAGTAAAAAGATTACTCAAATAAAATTGTTGCCAAAAAAATACAAAAGAAAATGTCGGCCAGTCAAACCAAGAAAAAAAGCCTTAAACCACTAAATCGAAATAAACAACCCCCTAAAAAAACCTGAAACCCCTCAACAAAAAATAAAAATAAATACCCCCCCCTCCCAAAATGATGCACAAATAAAGTTGTCGCCAAAAAAAATGATTTCCAAAGTTTAACATAAAAAATTGTGTCTGAAACCCACCCAAAAGCCTGAAATTGAAACATACAAAAACCAAAAATAGCAAGAAAACCCATACTGGAAACCACTAAACTGAAAAAAAAAAAAAAAAAAACCAAAGAAACTTTACAAAATTATAAGGTTAAAATCCACTCGAAACCCCCAAACTAAAACCAAAAAAGTAATAAATAAAAAATGATTCACAAATAAAACCATCGCCAAAAAAGCAACACAAAAAATGCCCATAGTTAAAATAGAGAGAGAGAGAGAGAGAGAAACCAAGTCCAAAACCACTAAATCGAAATAAACAAAACCCCAAAAAAATATTTAAACCAAAATAAACACCCCCCCCCCCCCCAAGAGAACTTAAGCCCGAAACCCCTATACCAAAATAAATAAATTAATGACTCACAAATAAAATAATTATAAAAAAAGACAGAAAAGAAAATATTGCCCAGAGTCGAACCAAAAAAAAAAAAAAACTAAGCCTGGAACCACTAAATCGAAATAAACAACCCCCTCCCATAAGAAAAAGCTCAAAACCGCTAAACCAAAAAGTAAAACCCCATAAAAAATAACTCACAAATAAAGTCATAGCAAAAAAAAAAAACACACACACACACACACACACAAATTGTTGCCTAAAGTTTAACATAAAAAAACCCAAGTCTAAAACCCACCCAAAACCGAAATAAACAAAAAACCTAAACCAACAAGAAAAATCCAAACCTTTGACCTTTAAACTGGAAAAAAAAAAACTAAAAAAAAATTAAAGGTTGAAATCCACCCGAATCTCCATACCAGAATTAAAAAAAAGTAAAATTAAAACCACCGCCAAAAAAGTAACACAACCAAAAAAATGTTGCCTAGAGTTAAAAAATAGAAAAAATAAAGAGAGAGAGAGTGATAAAAAAAAATCCAAAACCCCTAAATTGAAACTACCAAAAACCCCCAAAAAAGAAAACCTAAACCAAAAACAAATACCACACCCAAAAAAAAAAAATTAAGCTCAAAACCACTACACCAAAATAAATAAAAAATAAAAAATTTCTCACAAATAAAATAGTTATAAAAAAATAAGACACAAAAGAAAATATCGCCCAGAGTCAAACCAATGAAAAAAAAGACCTAAGCCCAAAAATAGTAAATCGAAACAAACACCCTCTCCCTAAAAAAAGTCCAAACCCTTAAACAAAAAATAATTCCCCCTAAAGGAATGACTCACAAATAAAGTCATTGCAAAAAAAAAAATGATGCCCTAAGTTTAACCTAAAAAAACTATAAAACCGAAATAAAAAAAATTACTCACAAATAAAATGACTGCCAAAATTAATAAACCAATAGATAAAACCCAAGTCCGAAACCCCTAAACCAAAAAAAATAAAACTCCACAAAAAATGACTCACAAATAAAGTCGTCGCAAAAAAAAATACAATGGTGCCCAAAGTTTAAAAAAAAACCCAGCAAAGCGAAACCAAAAAAATTTAAAAAAAATGACTTACAAACAAAACCACCACCAAAAAAGTAACACACGACAAAAAAAAAGTTGCTCAGGATAACTAAAAAAAAGTTTGAAACACCTAAATCAAACCAAGAAAAAACCTCAAAAATATATATATATAAATTAAAATAAATACCCCCCGCCCCCCTCCAACAAAAAAGAACTTAAGCTTGAAACACCTCTACAAAAATAAAATAAAAAAGAAGAAGAAGTAAAAAAGACAAAAGAAAATGTTGTCCAGAGTCAAACAAAAAAAAAACTAAGCCCGAAACTACGAAATCAAAACAAATAACCCCCTCCAAAAAAGAATCTGAAACCCCTGCACACAAAAAAAATTCCCCCGCCCCAAAAAAAGTGACGCACAAATAAAGTCGTCACCAAAAAAATAATTCCCAAAGTTCAACCTAAAAAAATTGTAGTCTGGAACCCGCCCGAAACCCCAAAACTGAAACAAACAAAAACCTAAAATAGCAAGAAAAATCAAAACCCGAAGCCTCAAAACTGAAACAAAAAATCCACAAAAAACTATAAAAAAAATTGAATATTGAAATCCACCAGAAACCCCTAATTTAGAATAGTTTTTTTAAATGACTTACAAATAAAACCACCGCAAAAAAAGTAACACACAACCAAAAAAATATTGCCCAGAGTTAAATAAATAATAAATAATAATAAAAGAATTTAAAAAAACCAAGCCTGAAACCCCTAAATCAACACAAACAAAAACCTCCAAAAGAACCTAAATCGAAAAGAATATCCCTCCCCCCAAAAAACTAAACTTAAGCCTGAAACACCTATACTAAAATAAACAAAATACCAAAAAATGACTCATGAATAAAA
Organism: Paeonia lactiflora; assembly: GCA_032362305.1. Lineage (NCBI taxonomy): Eukaryota > Viridiplantae > Streptophyta > Magnoliopsida > Saxifragales > Paeoniaceae > Paeonia > Paeonia lactiflora. Next base: position 3,465 of record JAUMHK010423770.1, on the reverse strand, counting down.
TCATTCCAAAAAAAAAAGACACAAAAGAAAATGTCGCCTGAGCTAAGTAAATAAATAAATAAATAAAATTTGAGCCCAAAACCACTAAATAAAAAAAAACAACCCCCCTCCCAAAAAAAAGCCTGAAACCCCTAAACCAAAAAATAAAACCCCCTTAAAAAATGACTCAAAAATAATGTTGTCGTAAAAAAATGATGTCCAAAGTTTAACATAAAGAACCGCTCCTAAACTGGAACAAAATAAATAAATAAAACAACCACAAAAAAAGTAACACACAACTAAAAAATGTTGTCATAGTTGAAAAAAGAAGAAAATAAAAAATAAGAAACAAAGAAAGAGATAAAAAAGACCAAGTCTTAAACAAAAAAAACCAAAAAAACCTAAATCGAAACAAATACCCCTTCCTCCTACAAAAAACCTGAAACCCCTAAACCAAAGAAACAAAATCACCCCAAAAAATGATTGACAAATAAAGTCGACGCCAAAAAAATGATGCCCAAAGTTTAACCCAAAAAAAAACCTAACTCTAAAACCCACCAGAAACAAATAAAAAACCTAAAATAGTAAGAAAAACCCAAACTTGAAACCTCTAAACTAAAACAAAAAACCAAAAAAAAAAATTGATGGTTTAAATCCACCCAAAACCCCTAAACCGAAACAAAAAATGACTCATAGATAAAACCACTACCAAAAAAGTAATATACAACCAAAAAAATGTTGCCGAGAGATTTATAAAAACCAAGTCCAAAACCCCTCAATCGAAATAAACAAAAACCTAAACTGAAACAAATACCACCCCCCCCCCAAAAAAAGAACTTAAGCTCGAAACCCCTATACTAAAATAAAGAAAATAAAAAAATGACTCAAATAAAATCATTGCAAAAAAAAAAACATAAAAGAAAATATCGCCCAGAGTCGAACAGAAAAAGAAGAAAAACCCTGAGCCCGAAACCACTAAATCGAAACAAACAACCTCCTCTAAAAAAAAGTCTAAAACCCTTAAAGAACCCCCCCTCCCCAGAAAAAATGATGCACAAATAAAGTCATCGCTAAAAAAAATGATTCCCAAAAAAGAACCTTAGTCTAAAATCCACCTGAAACCCCGAAACTGAAACATTCAAAAACCTAAATTAGCAAGAAGAAACCAAACCCGAAACCTCTAACCTGAAACCAAAAAAACTCCAAAAAACATTAAAAATTAGAAAGTTGAACTACGCCAAAAATCCCTAAACCAGAACCAAAAAATAATAAATAAAAAATGATTCACAAATAAAACCATCGCCCAAAAAGCAACACACAAAAAATGTTGCCCATAGTTAAAAAGAGAGAGATAAAGAGATTAAAAAACCAAGTCCAAAACCCATAAATCGAAAAAATAAAAATCTTTAAAAAAAAAACTAATTGAAACAAATTCCTCCTTCCCCCAAACGAGAACTTAAGCCCGAAATCCCTATACCAAAATAAATAAATAACAAAATAACTCACAAATAAAATCATTATAAAAAAATAAGACACAAAAGAAAATGTCGGCCAGAGTCAAACCAAAAAAAAAAAAAACTAAGCTTAAAACCACTAAATCAAAACAAACCCCCCTCTCCCTAAAAAAAAGCACGAAACCTCTAAGTCAAAAAAGTAAAATCCCATTAAAGAATGACTCACAAATAATGTCATCGAAAAAAAATAAAATAAAAATAAAAACACACACAAAAAAAAATGATGCCCAAAGTTTAAACTTAAAAAAACCTATGTCTAAAACCCACCCGAAACCTAAAAACTGAAACAAATAAAAACCTAAAACAGCATGAAAAACTCAAACCAAAGCCACTAAACTAAAAAAAAAAATTAAAGGTTCAAAACCACCCGACACCCCTAACAAAAAAAAATACACACAATTAAAACTATCGCTAAAAATAAACACAACCAAAAAAATATTGCCTAGAGTTAAAAAAAATAGAAAAAATAAAGAGAGAGAGAGAGAGAAAACTAAGTTCGAAACCCCCAATAGAAACTAACAAAAACCTCAAAAAAAAAGAAAAATCTAAACCAAAGCGAATACCACACCCAAAAAAAAAAACAAGAACTTAAGCCCAAAACCACTATACCAAAATAAATAAATAATATCTCACAAATAAAATCATTGCAAAAAAATAAGACAAAATAAAATATCGCGTAGAGTCAAACCCAGGAGAAAAAAAGACCTAAGCCCGAAACTACTAAATCGAAATAAACACTCCTACCCAAAAATAAAATAAAAAACTTGAACCCCTAAACCAGAAAAATAACTCCTCCCAAAAGGAATGACTCATAAATAAAGTATTACAAAAAAAAACATAAAAAATGACGCCCAAAGTTTAACAAAAAAAAAACCACAAAACTAAAAAAAAAATGACTCACAAATAAAACGACCGTTAAAAAAGAGTACACAACTAAAAAAATGTTGCCAAGAGTTAAAAAAAGAGATTAAAAAAATCCAAAACCACTAAATCGAAAAAAATAAAAACCATAAAAAACCTAAATTGAAACAAATACCCTCTCCAAAAAAAAAAAATCCTAAAATAGCTGAACTTAAAAAATAACCCCCCCCCCCCCCCCCCAAAAAATGACTCACAAATAAAGTCGTCAAAAAAAAAAGATGCCAAAGTTTAACCTAAAAAAAACTAAGTATGAAACCCACCCAAAACCCCAAAACTGAAACAAAAAAAAAAGAAAAAAAATAAAGCAAAATCCTCTAAACTAAAACAAAAAAAACCTAAAAAAAAACTATTAAATTTTTTTTTTAAGGTAGAGACCAACTCGAAACCCCTAAATCTGAACCAAAAAAATAATAATTAAAAATAAACCATTGCCAAAAAAGCAACACATAACCAAAGAAATGTTTTCCACAGTTCAAAAGAGAGAGAGAGAGAGAGAGAGATAAAAACAAAGTCTAAAATACCTAGGTCGAAACAAAGAAAAACCTCCAAAAAAAAAATAAACATAAACAAGTACCCCTCCAAACAAAACTTAAGCCTGAAACCCCAATACCAAAATAAATAAAAGAACTTAAAAAAATGACTCACGAATAAAATCGTTCCAAAAAAATAAGACAGAAAAGAAAATATCGTCTAGAGCAAAAAATAAATAAATAAATAAAACCTAAGCCCGAAACCAGAAAATTGAAAAAATACCCCTCCTCCCCCTAAAAAAAGCTCAAATCCCCGAAACCAAAAAAATAAAACCCCACAAAAAAATGACTCACAAATAAAGTCGTCGCAAAAAAAAACACAATGTTGCCCAAAGTTTAACCTAAAAAAAAACTTCTAAACTGGAACCAAAAAAATAAAAACAAAATAACTTACAAATAAAACCACCACAAAAAAAGTAACACACGACCAAAAAAATATTGCCCAGAGTAATTAAAAAAAAGTTTGAAACCCCCTTAATCAAGCCAAACAAAAACCTCAAAAAAAAAAAAAACAAATACCC
>JAUMHK010422659.1:0-10981 GCA_032362305.1 Paeonia lactiflora | reverse complement strand
TAAAGGACAGTTATAGGAGGCAGCCAAGGAAACAAGAAGCCGAATAAAAGTGAGCTTGGCAATAGGAGCAAAGGTGGCACTGAAATCCTAACATGGAACCTGAGTGAATTCTTTTGCAATAAGGCGGGCTTTATACCTCTCAGTAGTACCATCAGCCAGATGTTTAATAGAGAACACCCACTGACAACCAACAGTTCAGGTCTGTGGTGGTAAATGGACCATTTCCCAAGTTTGGTTCTTCTCAAGAGCAACCATCTCAATTCGTATTGCCTGAACCCAATTTGGGTCAGCCAAAGCCTCAACAGATAAGTAGACATGATAAGGAGTAGGGGTGGGCACGGTTCGGTTTGGTTCGGTTTGGCCCTAAAATTTGAACACGAACCGTTTAAAATATACGGTTCGGTTTGGTTCGGTTTGAGAGAAAAAAAACTTGTAAACCAAACCAAACCAGACCATTTCAAACGGTTTGGTTCGGTTTGGTTTTGCGGTTTGGGCCTCCACTAATGGCCCAATAAATGAACTAGTTATTTGGGCCTGACCCATAATATCAGCCCAATAAAATTAATATTCTGCCCAAACATATGTATGGGCTTCTAACTAATTTACTATACAACAAGCCCAAACTAAGTTCCAGCCACATTTATTAAACTAAAACTACTAATTTCTACCAACCAACTTCATCAAACTACCAATTTATTTATAAATCCATCAAGCATATTAAAGTTTAAGCTGATCCAACAAGCACAAATTATGTTTAAGCTTACAACCCAACAAATTTAAATAGTTCACAACATAAGAAATTAAATAAAAATGAACAACTTGAGTGGGCATGTGATGCAAAAGTCCCAACTCTTAAGTCTTAACCTCCCAAATTCAAAATCTCAATCTTCAGAGGAGAATCCTGCAAATTCATAATTTTTAAAACATTAGCAAAATATAAATAGTGGAATTAAAATAACAAAAATGTTATAAAAGATATGAATTACTTACCATAAATCATTTCAATCAATGATGACACGTTTGGGAGGTGGCATGCTGCTACTTGTACTTGCAATTTCTACATTATAAAAAAAATTAGAACTTAGAAGTGAAGGAAATATAAAGTATTAAAATCACAAGTATAATTTAGTCATTACCTGACTCAATTTCTTCATAGAACTCCATTTCTTCAGCGGTGGGCACGTGATGTAAAGTAATGGCAGTAGACCTTAACCAATTTTGGGTACATATTAAGGCCTCTACCATCTTAGGAGTCAATGAACAACGAAATGGATCAATTACCCGCCCTCCTGTGCTGAAGGATGATTCTGAAGCAACTGTAGAGATTGGAATAGCCAACACATCCTTTGCAATGGCTCCCAATACTTTGTATTTAACAACCCCAATGGCTTTCCACCAACCTAGAATATCAAAGTCCACAACATTTTTTTCCAAAGCATCCGTGAGATACCTATCAACTTCATTTGATACAAACCCAATTTCACTCTCTTTAAGTTGTTCTTCCCAATCTTTTTCAAGCCTCCTTTGTGTGTCACTTAGAGCAGAACTGGAGGATGAAGATTCACTAGAGTCACCTTCACACATCACTTGAGGTCCTTTATCAAAATTAGAAGCACTTGTTGTGGAACTAGTAGCGAAAGACCCATAAGACCCATAAAGACGCATAAACATGTCTTTTACTCCCCGAATCTTCATTTCAACCATATCCAAATCCCCAAAGTAGAGTTCCCTAAGAAATAATCGCAACTTCCCAAATTTGTATCGAGGATCAAGAATAAATGCTATGAATAGAAAAGGATTGATATCTTCTAAAGAACCCCAATACTTGTCATACTTCAATTTCATGGAAGATGCAATGTCAATCAAAAGAGGACTCAAAGAAGCATCATGTAAGAGACAATAGATTTGAAATAAATCATTGAATGCCATATGTGATGTAGGTTTCAAAGAACAACTAAACCGCAGTGTGACATCATAAAAAGACTTCAAGAACACAATAAACACACTGGCAATGTCCCAATCCCCATCCTTTGGAGGCCCTATCCTCTCTCTATCATCAAAGTAATGCTTGTAATTGGCATCATCATCATCTCCCAACCTAGTAAAAGCCTTTTGAAATTTTAATGCTGATACCAACATCAAATAAGTGGAGTTCCACCTAGTTGGTACATCCATCACCACAAGGCCTTTAGTAGAAAGCTTATCTTTTGCAACACAAGTTTTGAATGTTTGCAACCTAGCAGGAGAGGACCTTACATACTTCACAGAATTGCGAATCTTTTGAATTGACTCATGCAAGTCTTTCAAACCATCTCCTACAATTAAATTTAAAATATGAGCCCCACACCTCATATGCATGTGCCTCCCACCTTCAACACAATTCTCCCAACCTTTCAATTTATTTTCTAGATATTGTAATGCCTTGTCATTGGAACTGGCATTGTCAACCGTAACTGTGAGCACCTTCTCAATACCCCATTCAATCAAACATTGTTCGATTAACTTACCAATAGTTGGACCCTTATGATTAGCAATCACACAAAAATTCAAAATTCTCTTATGCAACACCCATTCATCATCAACAAAATGTGCAGTAAGGACCATGTAGTTTATTTGTTGTGCAGATGTCCATGTGTCAGTAGTAAGACAAACCCTATGTGCACTCAACTCCTTTTTCAACTTTTCCTTTTCATCAATATAGAGTGCAAGCACATCTCTAGCAATTGTTCTACGAGATGGTGGTATGAACCTAGGACATGCAACACTACAAAAATAACGAAACCCTTCCCCCTCCACAAGGCTGAACGGTAACTCATCAATGATTATCATCCTAACACATGCTTTCCTACATGCATCCTTACTAAACCCCACAGCAGAAAGAGAAGATGAAGAACTATCAAAGCTCAAGACTGTTTGTTTGTTATCTGGCAACCTATAAGGGTACTTAGGGCATTTTTCAAGGTGTGTCTTACAAGTGGAAGTACCATTCCTACTTGAATGATATGCATACGTTTTAGGACAATACATGCACCTAACCCTAACAGGACGTTCAGGATCTCCAGTATTATATTTAACAAAATGATCCCATACCTTAGATCGACTCCTTTTCTTTGATAGATCAACATCACTCTCTTCGTACTCTGAACTTGTTGGCGTATCATCCGTTTCGTTAGTGGAATTACCCACTAGTTCGGCTTCCATTGCATCAGGTAAATCCTCCATATCTTGATTTAGATTCTCTTCCCTCTACATTTGGACATAAACAAAAGAACAAAAGAATGAAATCTTCTATTTTGTTGTTCATTAAAAGTTTAATTGTTTGTAACTAAAGCATGCATGTAAAATTTAAGATTAAATGCTCACATTTAAAAAAAAAATTTAAGAAAACAAAATCGTATAGAAAACTATGTGATGAATGTGGCAATAGATACACATATGTATCTGGCACCTGCACTTGAGTTAGAGCAACACATTTCATAATAGTTTCTAATAATTACCAAGCTCAATAAACTTTCATTCTTTGGAAATTTACAGGTTGGGTTTTCTTGTGGATTTTCTGTCACATGCTGCTATAGTTGGTTTTATGGCTGGTGTAGCCATAGTTATTGGTCTTCAACAACTGAAAGGGCTACTTGGAATCACTTACGTCACCAATAAAAATGATATTGTTTCTATCATGGAAGCTGTTTGGGGATCAATTAATAGTTCAGTGAGTGTTTTCTTTTCTTTTCTTTTTGTCTTTTATCTTTTATTTAGTCATTGATGGAGCTGTAAAGATGTTCCTAAATACCCACAATAATTGAGCAGTATATCTATCAGAATCTACATGTTTTTTTTTATTTCCTACAGTTTATTTATCCTCTATGTTCTTTCATCACAGTGGAATCCACATAACTTTATTCTTGGTTGTTCATTCCTGATTTTCATCTTAATTACCAGATTCCTGGTAAGTAATACACAATATCTCACTGAAACAGAGCATTTATTGTCTCATTTTCTTTCATAATTGTTTCATCTTAATTACCAGATTCCTGGTAAGTAATACATAAATACCAGATTTAGTCTACTTTCTGATCCTGTCAGGGTAAAAAGAACAGGAAACACTTCTGGTTGACAGCCATTGCTCCTATAATATCTATTATTTTATTAACTCTGATAGTTTATGTGACAAGAGCAGATAAACACTGATATTGCACTACCAAATACTGGTTTGTAGTTATTGCACTACCAAATACTGGTATTTATTTCATATTGTTCATGGTGATTACATTTGTAAAAATCGGTGTTTACTGGTTTAAACTAATAAACTGTGAAAATCGGTGTTTACTGGTTTAAACTTTAAACTAATAAACTAATCGGTGTTCATGGTGTTTACTGGTTTAAACTAATAAACTGTTCGAACATTCAAAGTGCTTCATTCGGGTATTTATTTCATATTGCACTACCAAATACTGGTTTGTAGTTATTCCCAAATTCATTCTCAATTACATCTGTATAATTTGAATCAAAAGAGATCAAATCAAAATCAAAAATTGATTTCTCGATATGAAGATGGGGCTGTGATCTACGGATCTACCAACTTCTCTCACTTAATATAATAGACGAAAGCATCTACAAATTCATTATCATTTATCATATCAAAACTAAAATCGCTCCAAATATTAAAATCTCAAGAATCAAGATAAGTAGAAGCAGAAAAATTACCTTTGAACTTTGTGGATTGCCGCCGTAGACCGTAGTGTTTCAGACTTTCAGAAACTTTTTGCAGATCTGCTCATCTGCCGCCGTACGTAGGGTTTGAAGTTCTTTGAACCTTCTTCACCCGCTTCACCCCAGATTTGTACTGCCTCGGTGCTCGAGAGTCGAGAGAATGGGGAGAGATAAGAAACGTTATCTCTTTGTGGTTTTGCCGTTTCGGTGCTCCAGCAGTCGAGGGAAATAACTTAACTAAAGTGTTAAGTTAATTTAAGATTTTAACTTTTTAAGTTACAGCTAAGTTTAGGGGTAGGCACGGTTCGGTTTGGTTCGGTTTGGCCCTAAAATTTAAACACGAACCGTTTAAAATATACGGTTCGGTTTGGTTCGGTTTGAGAGGAAAAAAATTTATAAACCAAACCAAACCAGACCATTTCAAACGGTTTGGTTCGGTTTGGTTCTGCGGTTTGGGCCTCCACTAATGGCCCAATAAAATGACTAGTAAGGCAAAAAGAACAACTAAAAAAATTGTGAAACTGTGCAGATTAGAATACAAGAAAATGGTCTTTAAACAATAAGGGAAAGAAATACATGACAGAAGCATAAAATAAAAAAGGTCCGAGATAGATCTCTTGGCAGTAAACTACTAAAACTGAAACAAATAGAGTACTCTATCTTACACAGAATCTGATCAGGAATATTCTGGAGCAGCTTTATTGGGCCACTGGCAACCCAAAAGCATCAGTTCAGAAAGGTGCAACAGAACTTACAGTGCCTTCGTACCAGTCTACTATTTATATATAAACGGATAAACCTGCCCTTCTATAAATTTAGTCTATATATAAATGGATAAACCTGCCCTTCTACAAATTTAGTCAAACAGTCTCATCCAATGGGTTTAAGAACTTTTGTATTCATCCTCTTTCTTTGTTCTCTGTGGCTGGGGGATGGAAATAAAGCCCTTATCAGTTAGTTTAACATTTGCTTTGATATTTTTTAGATGAGTCCTGCAACTCAACCTAAATGGGCAGGGAAACGGGAAACAAAACAAAGAGATAACTCGAACTAAACTATCATGATTGTGTAGATTTCTTCATTGTAGACAGAGTATGGGGACCGACAGAACTAGGGGGGCGCGAGCCCTTATCAGTTATCATATCAAAACTAAAATCGCTCCAAATATTGAAATCGGTGAAGGACTCAAGAATCAAGATAAGCAGAAGCAGAAAAATTACCTTTGAACTTTGTGGATTGCCGCCGTAGACCGTAGTGTTTCAGAAACTTTCTGCAGATCTGCTCATCTGCCGCCGTACGTAGGGTTTGAAGTTCTTTGAACCTTCTTCACCCGCTTCACCCCAGATTTGTACTGCCTCGGTGCTCGAGAGTCGAGAGAATGGGGAGAGATAAGAAACGTTATCTCTTTGTGGTTTTGCCGTTTCGGTGCTCCAGCAGTCGAGGGAAATAACTTAACTAAAGTGTTAAGTTAATTTAAGATTTTAACTTTTTAAGTTACAGCTAAGTTTAGGGGTAGGCACGGTTCGGTTTGGTTCGGTTTGGCCCTAAAATTTAAACACGAACCGTTTAAAATATACGGTTCGGTTTGGTTCGGTTTGAGAGGAAAAAAATTTATAAACCAAACCAAACCAGACCATTTCAAACGGTTTGGTTCGGTTTGGTTCTGCGGTTTGGGCCTCCACTAATGGCTCAATAAAATGCTATAGGGAGGGGCCTGATGGCATGACCTGTACAGAATTTAATCTATTTGATGAAAAGCTATAGCCATTTGATATGATCTAGGCTCTACAGCAAGCTACAGTTATGCTATCAGAGGCTATTTCAAACACTGTTTGGATAGATTCATTTTGTTGACTGAATTTTGGAATCTAACACTTGGCCGATGTCTGCCAATTTGCAGCATGGACAGAGTAACTGAAAGAGTTCAGTTACCTTGCAGATGATGGGCTCACCCTTCTTCAAAATTGGTTTTTCAGTTATGGTCTTTCTCTGGATTTGTTGCCAGACTTAGAGTTGATGGTGATCTTTATAGCCCCATGGAAACTGGAAAGCTACTTCCACATATAGCTCCCAACCTCAGCCCCCACCCCTATACCAAAACCCCCATCTTCTGAAATCATCTCCTCTATTCCCAGACTTCAAATTTAAAGGGGTTAATAATTAATCAAGAATCCACAAAGTTCAAAGGTACGCCAGTTATCCCTGTCAGCTGTCTTCTTAACCCAAGAGTAGTGTGAAAGACAGCGATGAACTGAAATTCAGTAGCTCCATGAACTATATTAGGACCTTGGTAAAACCACTAAACTGGGAAAATTTTCAAAGAGCTACTGGGAAAAATTGAGATTCCAGTCAATAACACTACTATAATGGCGTTCAAGAAGGGCTTCGTTGAAGGGGAATTCCTAGATATGTTAATCAAAAATCTTGTAGATTATGTTAATCAAAAACCTTGTAGATTTCAATAAGAAGACATGGGCACTCTCTGAATCCACAATGGCTTGTCCTTCGTACCAGTCTACCAGATAACTGGAGAGGGAATAACCCTTGGTAGGGTTTCGTTATCAGCCGACAGAACTAGGGGGCCGCGGGCCTTATCATATCAAAACTAAAATCGCCTCTAGTGTTTAAGAATTTACATATCAAAACTAAAAATACCAAGAAAGTGAAATACTGAAATCGATGAAGCACTCAAGATAAGCAGAAAAAATACCTTTGAACTTTGGGGATTGTCGGTGCCACCGTAGTGTTTCAGAAACTTTCTGCAGATCTGATCTTCCACCGTATGTTAGGGTTTGAACTTTGAACCTTCTTCACCCTTATTCAGGCATTCAGCCTCACCCCGGGTTTGTACTGCCTCGGTGCTCGAGAGAATGGACTATGGATAGATAAGAAAAGCAGAAAACGTTCTCTCTTTTCAGTCTTTTGTGTTATTTACTTGTTTTGCCGTTTCGGTGATCGAGGGATAAGAAATTAAGAATCTAATTGTCTAATTCAATCTGTTAAGTGTTAATCTAACTTTACTTAAATTAAGTTACCCACATCAAAAATTTGGTTTCCAAATCGGTATATATATATATATATATATATAACGGTCCGGTCCGGTTTTTACGGTTTAAATTTTTTAAAAACCAAACCAAACCGAAACCTGAACGGTTCGGTTCGGTTTGAACCGCATTTTTTTTATAAAAAAAAAAACCGAACCAAACCGCAAAAATCGGTTTGGTTCGGCGGTTTGGTTCGGTTTCAACGGTTTTTTGCCCACCCCTAGTAGTTTTTTTCCAAAAAGCAGAAAAAATAAGCAGTTTTTTTTACAAAATTTATTTTTAAGGCACCCTACCATATTACTAAAAAGCACTCCCAAAAACAGTTTCCAAACACTAATTCGGCAGTGTTAAGCTGTACTAGCTTCTGCTTCTCTACTTCTAGTGCTTATAAGCACAAGCAGAAGATATCCCAAACAGGGTCTTAGCCTAGAATGAGATTCGGTGGGCAGGCTTATTTGGTAGTCTATATAATTTTACATAAGTATGTATTCAAAAGTGTGCACATATACACACACATTATATAACACATATCTCGAACACAGGATGATTTGAAAGTGTTGTGGAGTTTTCTTAGAATATTATGAATAAAATATAGGATTGCATATTTAAAACAACAATGAAAATGGGTTCACTAATTCCATTGTATAGGATCACTAGCATACCCCAATTGGGATCAATCGTACCGGAAACACGGTATGGGGATGAGGGGCCGTACCTGGTAATCATAGTATTCTGTGCTTTCTAGCTCATGAGAAATGTGTTTTGCGTAAAACCCTTTCTTCATGTGAAGGCTTATAAAATTGATGTGCTCACCTTAAAGGCTTGCCTGGGTTGCGACGTGAAATGGTTTCAACCGACATAGAACTCCAAGGAAAAAAACATGTTGACCCGATTCCTTGTGGATGGATTTGATCCGATTTTAGTCTCTCTTGTAAACCCTGTTGTATAAAGGACTAAGTGAACTGGCGAATATAATCCTTTGCCTCTGAGGTGAACTTCATACGAGTGATGTTCTTTATGTGTGATCTTTTCGTTTTTTTTTTAAATAATTGTATATCATGATATTCTGAAGGGATTAGAGCTTTTTCCCTTGCAGTTTATATTTCTATTTCAATACGACTTCTCTAATGTTCCTCACTAAGTTTATATATTTTGGAAGTACTCTCCCAAAGTTGTTGGCATCAAAAGCAAAACAAGGTACTTTTAAAGATACTAACCAAATCATACCTGCAAGTAAACTGTCTGTAATAGTGCTGGTGAAGAACCTGCTTCTTTTATTGCTCATCTAAACCTGTTTCATTTGCAGAGGTCAGCTACAAGTGTTGTCAAGGGAGTGGTTGATGATGCAATTGCCGATAAGCTTGATGTAGAAAACCTTTCTACATTGAACACATTTCGTTTGGCAGATTTGGGATGCTCAGTTGGACCAAACACGTTTTTTACTATGCAAAATCTAATCGATGCTGTTGTGAAGAAGTACCAATCCAAGGGCCTTACTTCTCAAGTACCCGAATTCCAAGTGCTCTTCAATGATCATGTTGCTAATGATTTCAACACCCTCTTCATGTCACTTCCTCCTGAAAGGCAGTACTTTGCGGCAGGGGTGCCAGGTTCTTTCCATGGCCGGTTATTCCCGGACAATTCGCTCCACATTGTGCATTCCTCCTATGCACTCCAATGGCTATCAATGGCACCAAAAGAGTGCACAGACATACACACTCCTACATGGAATAAAGGAAGAATTTCCTACATAGCTGCACCAGAAGCAATAGAACATGCTTATGAAGCTCAATTCGCAAAGGACATGGAGGTCTTTCTGGATTCTAGAGCTAAAGAGCTCGTGAGTGGTGGGATGATGGTATTAATCATGCCGGGTTACCCAAATGACATGCCTCACAATACCGCATTGGGTATAAGCGTTAGTCTTATGGAGTCCAGCATTGTCGAAATGGCAAAGGCAGTAAGTTACGGAAAATGTCAAGAGTTTGACAAATAATTTAATGTATTGTTTTAACAGGAAAATGCTGCATATTTTACAGGGGAAAATCAGTGAAGCTCAAGTGGACTCTTTCAATTTGCCTATATATGTTCCCACTCCCAGGGAGATGGCAGGGGTGATTGAAAGAAATGGGTGTTATAGTATTGTGAAGATGGAGTTAACAGACCCATTGTCAAAGCAAGAGGGGCCAGTTGATTGGAAGCTATGCACGATGAGCTTGAGATCAGGCATGGAAGGAGTCTTTGCCAAACATTTTGGAAGTGAGATGATGGATGAATTTTTTGAAAGGCTCTATAAAAAACATGTCGAGTTTTCCAAAGAGCTCCAGTCTAGCAGCAAGGCAGGAACTCAATTACTAATCATTCTGAAGCGCAAATGATGTCGTCGTTCTGAAGATGGTCTCAGATCTTACTTTGCTGCCAAGTTGTTTATATTGTATATGGATTCGAAAATACAATAATCTGGGTGTATTTTGTAAAACCTATTGAGAAAATATTAGCAGTGTATTTAAAATGCTATTTGGTCACCGCATTGAGCTTAAGGAGGAATGTAGCCTGGTGCAAACACTATTCCCACCGCCGTACAGTATATGACAATAAGACAGTCAAATAATATATATAAAACAAGTATGGAATCATCTGCGGTACATGAGTAGTTAAACTTATCTGATTAAAAGGCATGGCTCCACAAAGGCATTTTTACAACAGCCTTCTCATCTGAGCTGAATTAGTGTCACGGCCCGAATTTTAAAAATAACTCTTTCGAATTATTATAAGTGTGCGATAAATAATAATATGAATAACATTAAGTGTCATCAAGATCAAGTTGGACATAATGTAAATTATACAAAGACATAAATATAAATATTATAAGTAAATATATTAGAAATAAATACCATGTCAAAAATCAACAAAGATAAGTTCATACAGGAGTAAGGATACTCATGAGGAAGATTAATAATTCAACAAATAGAGAAATGAGAATATAAACACATAAATACCCAAGCAACACATACCCTGAGCCAAGAGCTGCCCTCCAATTGGAAGATCAAGGCCTCGAACCGACTATCAAGCTGCAACTCTTTCTAGTGTTGGATCAGGGTCCAGCACAACGCAAAGCTCAACTGCGATTACTTCATTGTGATTTAGAGTTAGTAAGGCATGTATGAATAAGCTTTCGTGAAGTAATTATGTGATTTTTTATAATCACAATTGTTAGAATATATCGT
>JAUMHK010421549.1:0-11014 GCA_032362305.1 Paeonia lactiflora | reverse complement strand
ATATATATATATATTTATATATATCTATTACTATTATAAGGCATATAGTAGGGGTATTGGGCAAATTTTGGTCTCTATTTTTTTTTCTTGATTTTTACAAGATATGCCATTAAGAAATAAAGTCTTTTTATTATTTTAGAAGGATAAAAACGTAAACTATTAGTTTACTATCTTGCTGCATTAATTAGTAAATAATGTAATAGGCGGTCAATAGGCGATCTTGATTTCTCCAAAATATAGTAATGGATTGTACTCAGCACCTGCCTGGGTTTTTGACACTTGATTATTATCAGTCTTGAGCTTCTCAAAGTCTCAAACTCTTCGTATATGTCGACGAAGCGGTGTTATATCTTAATCTCTCATATTTTCACTCAAACCAAGGATGTCATCTGACGGTCTCCGTATCCTCTTCGTTTCACTATATAATAGAGTTATAACCAACCCGCCGAACATTATCTCTCACTCTCCTCTTCATCAAACTCCATCTCTCTACTGTCGCTCTTTCCCATTTTTATTATTTTCGATTGATCAAATCAAATCGCGATTACCACATGGTGAGAGAATAGTCCTCTTCGCCGCGATGTCGCCATGGAGCGATGCTTCTCGGTGTCTTCGATCAGTGATAGCTTCGGCAAGACCCCAAATTTCTATGGCTTCAATGAGTTTCAACAACGACAACAAACAGATGATCGATGAAGGCTTTGCTCATCGACTTCGGCCGGTAATTTCCAAACAATATAAGTTTTCAATTTTCAAAAGTTGGTTTTAGAATTGACGGGTATAGGTTATAAATTTTTGAGTATTTGGGTTTGAATTACCTTGAATTACAAGGAGTGAGTTGGTTTGGTTTTGGATTTGAATGGGTAGATTTTGGATTGAGTCTGGTTAGATTTTATGAGTTATGCCTGAGTTTATAGGATTTTTGGGGGTTTCAATTTCAGGTTCTGTATTGAATTTGGACAGTGTAGTTTTGATTTTTATTTGAACATTGGTTTGGGTGTGTTGAATTTGTAAATGGATTTTTGTGTTTTGGTTTAAAAATTGAGACCTTGAAATTGAGTTTGGTGAATTTGTGTTGAATCAAATTCTGGTTTTGTATAGAATCTAGGATAATTATTGGTATCGTGGTGTTAGATTGTTTTTGATTTTTCAGGGTAAGCTCGGCCAAAGAAGAATAGGCAGAATTTTGGTGTTGCTTAGTCTGGGTTTGTTTGTGTTTGGTTTTTGTAGGGCCAGCTCGGTAATTAGATGAAGATGGTACTTTTATAGAGTTCAGCAAATAGTGATGCAGGTGCCTGAAGATCATCTGGCATTGAATGACCTGATGTGGAGGATAAATCTTGAAGAAGAGAGTCATGAAGGATTAACCGGGACTTTGATCTCAATAAAGATGCAGTTTACAACACATCCTCAAAAAAGTATATTAATATAAGCAAAGATGCATTGTATAATGCTTTGTTACCTTAATGGACTAAAGCTCTGGTGATCTAGCAAGCAGAGATCTTATATTCTTATATACAAAATTCTAACGCGGGAAACAAGCATGGTATCCATTACCCGTTTTGGCTCCATTCTACGAATAAATGAAAAAACTGCATCTCTAATTTCAGCAAGTATTTCATGCTCTCTAGAAGCACCCGCTTTAATGACCGCAGCAAGAACCTTCAATACATTAATTTGACAGTTCAGTCAGAATAGATGGAAAAATTGCACATTTATTAACAGAAATAGGATCCTCCCATTGAGACACGTTATGCATGGAACTCTGATCCAAATTTAGGCAGCAAGTTATATTCCATGGTGGCTGTTCGTTTATTGGTCCATTAGTGGAGGCCCAAACCACAAAACTAAACCGAACCAAACCGTTTGAAATGGTCTGGTTTGGTTTGGTTTACAAGTTTTTTTCTCTCAAACCGAACCAAACCGAACCGTATATTTTAAACGGTTTGTGTTTAAATTTTAGGGCTAAACCGAACCAAACCGAGCCGTGCCCACTCCTAGTGGCTACTGGGTTCGCTTCATCTTCAATTTCAAGGGTTTGGCTTGGGTTTCGAAAATCTTGTAATTTTAGAGGATTTTGGTTTGTCGGTTTCGATTCCTACACAGAGGGGTTTTCGATTTGTCCAAATTAATTTAGTCAAGAATAAGGTAAGTTTTGTTTTGATTTCAATGAAAGAGTTTTTAGCGTTCCAATTGATGTTCTTGAATTTTTATCTACTTTTTCAAATCTTATTACTGCTTCTATGTCAGAATTACTGCTTCTCCGACGGCTAACAGATATCATTGCGGCTCATAATCAATCTCTCCATCTATCATTACATTGTCTCTGACGGCTAACAGGTACTTCCTTTCTTAATACTGTCAGATTATTTCGCCCTTGGACGTATCTGTTGCATCTTTTCCCATTATCATCAATTTGCTGAATTAGGAGCTTTGGAAGCAGTCTTCATTTGAATTATTAGGGTTTCTCAATTATAATTGTAGTTCGGAATTGAAATTAGAAGATATGAACCCCTTGAATTTTTTCAGTTTTTTTCCTCCCTTTTTCGTTCACTTTAACAGGGAAGAATTACAAACAAATTATGTTAATTTCTACACCCCAAAACAATCATAAATACTTATGTGCGTCTATATATAATCTTGTGTGAGAATATAAAGAATTCGTAATTACCATCTTAATTAGTATTCAGGGGATATAATTAGTTGTACACTTTGACACCAATCCTACACTGTGGTGGTAAATATATAAATACAAAGAAACTATAGAACAACACAAAACAATACCAAGCTTATTGGAACAAGAAATCCTTTATTATTCAATCTTCTGAATGTAGAAACTTGAGCTTCATATAGAGATGGAACTCCCATTCCAGTTACACCAGGTTTGGAAAATGGCTTCATAAGCTCATACGGAACAACCCCGGCTCCAGTTTTAATTTTTAAATTCATGTCTTGATTCCTGACATTTTATCATTCTTGTTTTGTTGGGTCTTCAGTAGGCGTTTTGTTTCTAGCTATGCTCAGACGATTTGGAAAATAACCCCCAAAAGCATATTGCCCAAAATTGACTGCTGCATGGTGAGCAGAGGCTATCCATACTATAGTTGTTTCAATTTCAATGAGGTCTTGTGGAGTTTTAAGGACTGGCTACCAGGGTTCATCCTTTTATCACCATGGCCTTTGGTTCAAATTTCTGTCCACCATGCTTGGAGCTCTTCATCTTCCTCTACCATTCTTCCTTTTGGATAGTAGTGATTGACATAGTTTGTGATCCACTCTTTCATGGCGACCCAAAGGATTAGGCCGTCGTTGGCAAAATTGGGGATTGAAGGATATGATTAATAAAAGTAGAACAGATAGAAACATGAAATGTTTCATGTTTGTAATTTTAGAGAGACTAATTTTTCTTGAGATGAAGATTAAGCTGAGATCTGTCCTTAAAGAAATACCCTTTTATAAAGTCAGTCCAACCTTCTCAGCAAAATCTGAACATCTTCACGGGTATTTTACAGAGCAAGCAACCATTGATTTTATGGCTTCCTCTTTTATCCACTTAAGATCAAACTAGGTTATTAACAATAACAGGGCCACTAAAAAATCGAGCATCATATCCCTTTCTTCATTGTTTATGCTTCTTATTATATTCAGGTAAATCTTCTAGACAAGCTGGTAGTAGTTTAAATAGGACTGCCACCAAAGTCTTTTGAATTACTTGAACATAAACCAATTTTTTTCATTCATCTTAATTCAAGGTCATTTCTTCATTATTTATGCTTCTTCCTATCTTCTTTTAATTCACAAGTTTTTGTGTCCTTTCTTAACAGCCTTATCCAAGTCAACTTAGGTCCACCTCTTCCCATAGTATATCCATGTGGACTAAATCACTTTTGAAACTTTTCCAAGTTTAGTTCTGAATATGCAACAATCTATAAGATTCTAGAAGAGATTCAGCCAAGAGATAAATTGTGAAAATGAAAAAAAGAGTCTTCAAATCAAACCTTCATGAACTTTTCTCAATGCTTGTAGCTTGATGATTCTTGAGAGTTACTGAGTGAGTCTCCATGTTGGAATGGCATACAATGCAACCCACTTGCTGGACGAGTCACAGAATTGTAAGCAAGGGGTCTGGTCTTCAAAAGTTACAAAGACCAACTAAAAGTAGTATCACTGGTGTCACATAACAAATAATTTCACATAGGCCATTACTCTAGCTCTTGCTTTCATAACTAGTCTTGAAAAGCTCAAGTAGTCAAATACCTTGGTCACAATTTATAGCCTTGCTTTTAAGAGGCTAAAGATAAAATGAGAGAAAATCATTTAACATAGTTTAAACATGTGCTACAGGATAGTTCCTACGTGAATTAGAACAAAATATCTACTTCACATTCAAAAAAATGTCCAGAACTTACTGAATAAATACCATTCAATCCTAATATTACAGTTTCTCCAAAGTCTCCTCTTCTTTACAAGTCTAAAACTTTAATGATTAGCATCCCAATCTTTAGCTGATAAACCACTTTAAATAATTATATAGATTGGTGAAGAAAAATTTCGAGTTGCTTTAACAATCCGCAATTAAATCACATGTATACATTTTCATATAGTAACTATTATAGAGATCAGAAGATTAATAATAAATCACCAGAAAGATTATCAAAAATTTAGTTATGATTAATATATAGGATTATAGAAAGTCTAGTTGTTTCTGGTTATTTTCTTGACCATTCACATACACCTATCATTACAGGAAATATGTTTCAAGCTTCAGACATTTGTGCAGTTCTAATCGTCATATACCCATGGTTAATTTCTCTAATCGGGCAACGTTTAGAAAGAGAGTAATACGTAGTATATAGAAGAAAAATCTTTCTAGTCAAACCTTCAAATTTCTCTTATTGTAGTTTGGCTTTGTATTGCTCATAACTTCAGTCCACAAGTATCTCTTGTCAATGCTTTTACTTTTAATGGATCTTTATAGGGCCATTAATGAGCTGGACTATATGGTCAGCTATTTTATGAGCAGAGCTTGAGTTTAACATTTTCATTTGTGGGCTTTAGGTGTCCATTCATGAAAATGGGATGTACTGGACTAGGCAAAACCTAGGACTATAAAAGTGTAATAAGCTAGAATACATTATGATACTGATGAGCCCGAAGTCATTTACAGAGCTCATCTGATGAATACAAATTTACATCAAGTTAAATCAATCACATATTCTCTTTTTTTTACATATATATATAGTGCAGGTGTTGCAACTCTTTTTTAGTCTTATAGATTATATAGCATATGGAGGTTTGATACAATCAACATCTGTTGTAAGCATGTAACTTTAATAGCCTTAGTAGTATAATTGGATATGTTTCTCATCCTATTTTTCTTCTGTAGATATCTCTTTCAGAAAAGAATTTATTTGTGGTTCTGATATGTCTGGCATACATTAAGAACTTTGAAATAGTGAATGGGTACACTTATAAGAACTTTGAAATAGTGAATGGGTATCAAGTGCTTCCCTCATGAAAGTATTGATCTGAGTAAGTACATCATTTCTTTGTTTATAGTTGAAGCTAGATACGTGATGATTAATTTTTATTTTTGTTTTATGGTTTCTAACAGCAAATACTTGTACTGTATAGGCATGGATGGCCTTGTTGTGACATATGGCCTAAATTTGAATGCACGCCTATCACGATGGATACTTAGATTTTGTAAAGATGGAAATAAAATAATATCCATATAAAGGATACATCAATACTGGCAGATCCCAGTTGAAGCTTCATAAGTGATTGAAGATTCTCGCCCCCATCTCCGTGGCTAGAAAATGGAGCAATTGAACTGTTTATCTAAAGGTGTACAGTTCTTGTAAATTATCCCTTTATCTTAAAAATTCCTGCTTTAAGATTTCCTTTGTCTACATCTCACCTTTTTGGTTATTTATTTTTGTTGAATGGATTTCTACTAGAGATGAATATAAGAATGCTAAGGAAAAAAATTCACTACTTACTCATGTTCAAGAAAGTTTAAGAAACTATCACAACTTATATATTCGATCTTTTCAAATTGGATCATCCAATGTTATTCCTGCATTAACGTTTTTTGTGGTTTTTGTTTGTTAATGGGAGAGACCTGTCTAGCTTTACTGTTTCTCCTGAAAGGAGAAAATCATGCTGAAATATTTCCCCATGTTCTGTTTTGGTTGGCTGAAATGATCACCTATTTTCAATAGGGCATTAATTTTGTTTACTTATTCATGTTTAAAACTGTGCTTTATTCTGATTATTGAGTTTGGTAACATGAAAGTTGTTCAATATTTTCACTCTTAAATTTTTTGAAACTTGAGTCTAATATAGACAGTTGTGCCTTGCAGAATTAATATGGCGATGCATCCTCAGGAAGCAGCTCGAGAGATTTTTGGCTATAATACTCGGTTGCATGTCGGTTGCAATTCTTTTAGCAGAGGCAACTCTATTGCCCAGTGGAGTTGATTTGTCACTTTTTTCCATTCTTATCAATTCTGTGGGAAATGAAGAATTTCTTGTGCAGGTATGTAATAATTTCTAAATGGTAAGTTTTTGAATGATATGACATGTTTGCTTGATGGAGAGAGGTCATCATATGCTTGATGGAGAGAGGTCATTCCTTAGAATGAATGAACTTGTTATTCACCAATTGATTTCTAATTGTTGTGGATAACTGTAAATTGACCAGCTCCCCCTTCTTTCTAGGTCTTTGCTTTTGTTCCTCTAATGTACATGTGCATATGCACATATTATTCCCTATTCAAAATTGGGATGCTGACGTTTTACTCATTAACACCAAGACAAACCAGTTCAGTCAACTTGCTTATGATATGCTTGTAAGTTTTCTCATAGCTGTATTTTGCATAAATTTAACTGAGTTTTATAAGTTGTTTGTGTAAATAGAAGCTTATACTAATATCCGAACATCTTTATAGGATGGTTGCTCGGTATGCAGCTCCAATTTCATACAATTTTCTCAATCTAATTTGTTTAGATGGAAAGGCCAAAACTATCTTTGAAAAGGTTGCCCTTCCTTTAATTTTATCCTAAGAATCTTACATATTTGAGATCATTTTCCTTACTATTGTATATGAGACTGTTACGATGTTTTTATTTTTATTTTTTATCCTTGTATTGCTTATTAAATTGAGTTATATTGCAGCGAATGGGGAATATAGTTATTGCCCTTTGACAATAATATCAAAAGCAGAGAGATGATTCAAGAATCTTATAGACCTAATATGATGGGGACTTCTGCATAAGGAGTGGGAAAAGGATATGTAGTCCCTTCTTGGTTGCAGATACTTGTTATTTCCTCATTAATGTAAGTCCACTTCTCTCCTTTATTTCTACAGTGATATCCCTAGTTTCCCTCCAAATTTTTCCTTGTTTCTTTTCTGTTTTGGAGCTAGAATCATGGAAATTGCTATGCATGTGCAGCTTGTACCTGGACAGCAATTGGGAAGCTGTCAATATACCCTTTCTGGCTAGAATAAAATTCAAGGAATTTAAGTACTTCAATCTTCTCCAATTTATACCTTAAGGCGAGTGAATCTCTTCCCTTAGGCTAGTGTATTGTGTATGTGAGTGTCAAAATGGAACTCTTGATTTTTTCCTTGTTTATGCCCCTTTTTTGGTACCAGTTTCACTCTTGCTATTGCGTGTGGTTGCATTATTAAAGGCCGACGCTATTGATCACCAAGAGAAACTCTATGTTTTACCAAAATTTTAAAATTTAAAATACCCTATTACATATACTATGTTTCACCAGATTAATTATAATTTTAAAATATGTTAGGGTTAAAATATAATTAAAAGAAATATTAATAAAATAACCCATTCCGTTGGCATTCCCCAGGGGACTAGAATGGAAGTTAAGCTACGGTTTTGAATTATTTAAGATTATAAACAATCATCACAACAACATCTCATCAACTTAACCAAGTTTACCTAGGTGACTAGAGTGGAAGTTAAGCTACGGTTTTCTGCATTGGTAATATTACAAACTCCATGATCGCTTCAAATTCTTGACAACTAGCGGTGGTTATGTACACATTAAATTTACGCATTTTGAACTTCTCTAGAGCGTGTTCTCGACTTATCATATCCCCAGATCCTTTTAAAGTTGCTCGCCAACTTTTCTTTTGGATATCTTGGTTCTTCTTTAATGGGACAATTAGGATTTAGAGTTATATATGATTCATCTTGGAGGAGGTTAATGCAAAAGAGAAAGAAGAAAGCTGGCAGGTCTTCTTTGGTTGGGAAAAAGGCTTTAGAGTAGTTGCATGAAAGATCCCCTCCTTCCGTTTCTGGTGCTGTCATTGAGTTGGAAGGTATATAGCAGCTGGTTTGCTCCAATTTTTTACATATTTGTGTTTTGGCATTTAATAAAACGTCATTGAGCTCATGATCGATAAGACTGTTTGGGTAGGAGGGGAAAGAAGAGATGGCGAATTCCATCCCTCTTATCGGTAACTCCATCTCTTGCAATCTTTCTTCTGGGTTTATGCGATTGGGCTGCTGGAATCTGATCTGAGGTCTTTCCCAAATCATGCTTTCCTGTTCGCATAGAAAAGCCATTAGGTCAGCAATTTGAAATGTAGAACTAGACAGATCATTGAGCGCCCAATCAATTTATTCTACTCCTTCAGTTTAGTGTGTTCTGGATTTACGTGGTTGAGTTTGATATTCCGAAGAAGTTTGGCTCCTGTTTTAGAAAGGGATTTTGCTTGAGATATTAGGTCTAACGCAGCTGAATTGTCCATGGCTGAAAAAACCGTCACCAAGAGGTTTAACCGCTCAGAAGCAGTTTGTGTGTATAGTTGGCATGCTTTGATGACCTGCAAATGTGACATTTTTTAAGTGACAAGCTCATCCAAAAGTTTAAGCACAAGTTCAAGCATGGACACATAGAAGTATATTTTAAAATTTAGATGACCTGCTTTAGACTGGTCGACCTTCATTTTTTTTTTCTATTTATATTCTGAAATTGTTTCGACCAAGTAGCTGCCCATACCTTCAGCCTACAAGCTACAATATTTGATTTGTCCTTTTCAGGTACAATCATAAAATCATAGAATTGATTTATAGCGTTAGACCAATCAAGATACTCCTCTACATCTGGATGGCCACGACCTTCAGAAATTGGAATTTCCATTTTTAATCCATAGCTTTTTCCATAACTTTCCTTTGATCGTTGCCTTCTTGTATTTGAAGGTTGGGTGGAATTTTAGGTAGGTTTGGTGATTGTGGCACAGACTATTGAGTGGGGTGATTTGTGTTCCAAACAAATCCTTGAGGTGCATTCATCCAACATCCTCCATTAGTAGAATTCTAGATCGAGGACTAACAACACGGTTGTGGGTATGAGTTGAGGTTTAATTATATCCCTCCATGGTTAGAGTAAGACCTTGCATACCAATTGGTGGGAAATTTGGAACTTCGAGTCGAAACCATCCAATTCTCGGGTGCTACAGTTCCCAATATTTGGAAGTGCAATTTGATCCCCTCCTTGCAAACTAAATTGGGCTTGTTGGGAAACTCTGGAGGTTGTACAAGCTGTACTGCATCTGGATTTGGCTGCAACAATTTTGTTGGAGGTTGTGAAGGTGGGTTAGGTTGATAATTCTGAATTTGCTGGGGTATGGTGGGTAAAATGTTTTCACATTTTAATTTCAGACATAGGGGTTGATTGATAAACTGCTGTGAGGACTTGTACTAAGGATGCCAGGCCACCTTCGATCTGAAGGGTTTATAACAGCTTCCTTTTGTTGGAGATGAGAAATTTGAGGTTGTGATCCAGGGGATTGCTGGGTAGGATGATGTAACTGTGCTTGTGGTTTCTAGGCCGGGTTTAGGGTGGCCAGAAAGTCTGTAATTGCTGAGAAGAGGAGGAATTATATGAAGTGTTGGTGGGGCAAGTACTAGTGATGGAAAGAGCTCTGTAGTCTGGACCAGCAACATGACTCTTGCATATAGCTGCAATTGTTAAAACAAATTGCTCAGTTTTTTATGATGGGAATAATATTAAAGGAGCATGTTTGGTGAATTTTTTAAGGGTTTTCTAAGCAGGACCAGCTCTTTGAGGGGGGAAAATGAAATAATTTATTTTAATGAGCTGGATTTTGGATGTATAGCAGGTAACCTTGGTCTTGCGACTTTTTCTATTGATGTCTAGAGTTTTATGATCCATCTGCTGATATGGTTCCACTTGTTGGGGCCATAGATGGGTTCATCACCATCGAACTACCAAAAGTATAATTTCTATGTATGGTTGTGTCTTTGGCAATTACATTTACTAGTTATAGTTTTGTGCTTGGTGCTTGATTTTCAATTTAACCAAGCCAACTTCTTGTAATCCATCTTGTAGAGATTTATCGATTCTTTTATATAAATATTAAATTCATTTCTGATTTTTTGTTGTTGTTGATATGGAAATTAAGTAGCACTAGTAACTAAATTGACTAATTAAAACCCTTAAATGTAAATAAATCACTATGTCTACTATGCATAAGCAGTGAACATCTGGTGGTATGCAAATCCAGAACCATAAATTCACAATGAACTAGTACTCAAAGCATTCAAGCTTTTAAAAGAGAAAAAGGTGCATGTATAAGCACCCAAGGCACAAAGATGTCAAAAATACAGAAGCTCCTCCCCATTCTCATCACCACCATAAAGTATCAAACCATCATTTTCTTATGACCTAGGCTAACTTAGGTGCAAGAGTAGGCGGACCTGGTGATGGCTCTACTCTTGGGCACACATAGGCAGACTTGGGCACCATTTTTTTTAATATAATTCTTAATTGAACCAAATCATTTGTGTTGATGACATACATAGCTCTTGTTTAAATTTGGCAGAGGTAAATGTTGTTGTATTCATTTATTTGTGATTATTGTTAGTGTCCAGTAGTAACTCTTGTGCAGACTTCATGCTATAGAGTGAAAGCTATGCTACTTTGCTTCGACCGATCTCCTCTTCTCTTCGAGCCGAT
>JAUMHK010421548.1:0-19211 GCA_032362305.1 Paeonia lactiflora | reverse complement strand
CGAAGAGAAGAGGAGATCGGTCGAAGCAAAGTAGCATAGCTTTCACTCTATAGCATGAAGTCTGCACAAGTGTAACAGCTCAATTATAGGAAGCAAATGAAATGATATATCTTTTTAATTCCATGCTGTCATATTGGATTGATACATACATTTTCCTTAAGATTGAACATCCTAGAATTTAAACACAGTTGCATGACATATGGTTTCTATAATGAGAAATATTTAAAGAATTTCCAATAAATAATGGAAGCATAGAATACCCCCAATTGATTATAATTGTTGCAAGAAGTGGTAGTCATGTAAACACCAAACAACATAAAAGGACCAGATTATTTAATCTCCCACCAAGATATGCAATTATTTAGTCTGTAGTTTGTCTTGTTAGTTAATAGGGTGCAATTCCAGTGAGAAGGGCTTGTTGGGCGATTTAAACGAGCTCAACCAAGTTTTGAAGGCTAATGCCCAACTCATCCTAGGGGTTAGGCATTTGTTACCCATGACCAATTTGTGAAAAATAGTACATAAGTACACCGGGGTTCTTTCTTTGTTTGTCTCCTACCTCTTGTATTACATTTTTATGTGTGTAGTTGGGAAGATACCCCTCAGAAAATAGTATATATATATAAATATACTTGGGTTCTTTTTGTGTTTGTCTCCTATCTTTTGTATTACATGTTTTCAAATAAACAATCTCGTAGAAAAGTGACTTGGTTCTAGGTGATTTCCCATTTGATTGGATGTTTTGGTATTTACTTATTTTGTGATTGCTATTGTCATTTTACATTTTTTTAATATAAAAAGTTGATATGGTATGGTAATCTGTGGGTTAAAGGAATGAGTACTTAAGAACATGGTTTAATTCTAGAAAGGCCAGACATCTACTGTGTTGGTAGGAGCTGCTGCTAAGAGTTTCTGTTCTTCTTGATTCACTCTAAGGGATGGGGGTCTGCTATCTTGGATCAGGGCAGTAGAGTCTCTTGTTTCTGTTTGGTTCAGTTCCAGAGCAAGCTTAGGTGACCATATTGCCTCCATGGCTCAGTCTATCTAGCTTCATGGCTCAGTCTATCTAGCTTCTGTCACAAAGGTTGAACCAAACCTTGGTGATATCAGCTAGTTCTAAAAGAAGACAGCCAGAATCCAAATCAGAGGAAGATGGGACAACTTCCAGTATATATCCAATATTTATAATTTCGTCATTAATAGAATTTGCAAACATAATGTATTACCTGGTTTACCACCATTGAGTATATTGCTTTCCTCGGGCTCGAGTCCATATATCTACCATAATAAAAAGAAACAAGATGTTATCAACGCAATGCTTACAATTCTATTTACCAGGCGTGTTAGGAATGCTTAAAATTTTCCATTAAGTAGATAACTAGTACCTTGACATTAGGATTTTGGGATTTTAAGTATTTTCCGACGCCAGAAACTGTGCCACCACTACCAATTCCCATTATGAAGATGTCTACTTTTCCATTAGTATCATCCCATATTTCAGGGCCAGTTGTCTCAAAATGCACCTGTTACAAAAATTATAAACTCAATCACATGTTTACGAGACATTACAAAATACATTAGGAATACTCTACAAACGCTCTCAGTCACCCTTCTCTCCAAACTTGTGTAAGATGGCATGGTTAAAACCATCTTGTATCCTTTCATGGCAGCCATAAATGCCATACTAATCCCCATATTTCCTGAAGTGGGCTCAATCAGCACAGTCTAAAATGTAGCATCAATTCACAAATTTTAGAGGGTTAAATATTAATGGGTGTACAATGAGAAGGTAACAGAATAGCTGAACCATTCTTCATAATAATAATCAATCAAGCACGCTCACTAACCTTTCCAGGCGTAATTAACTGCTTCTTTTCTGCATCTTCCATCATGGCTAATGCTGGCCTAGAAACATAGTTAACATGATTAAACATTTGATCATGATAAAATGATAAATTTATAAAAAAACATGAAGAAAATTAGATACCTGTCTTTGATGCTAGCAGTAGGTTGCATCATCTCTTGCTTGACAGCTACATGAGCTCCGGAGCCTTGGGTGACTTTGTTGAGGTAAACAAGGGGAGTTTTCCCAATGAGCTGACCAAAATGAAACAAATTCGAAAATTACAGGCTGCTCAGAAATGATATAAACGTAGTCATACTCATACAGATAAGAATACAGCAAAAAAGAAACTTCAAGGCTGTAGCACCAAATCAAAAGTATTTGCTTTTCTGGATTTTATGTTTGGCTGTGTTCCACTTGTTATATCTTAGCTTTTGGGTCAGTATACCTAGATCCTTGGAGTGAGTCCGAGCTCTTCTATAGTGATTCTAGTAGTATATATTTTTCTTTCTCTTCTTTCTTCTTTCTTTTCTCTCTGTTTACCTATTAATTCAAGAAATTTCAAAACCAATTCAAAGATCAGGCAGTTCAGTTCAAACTTCTATCCAAACAAACCAGCAAATGAGTCATTGAAATTCTCCCTATCCGTCCTGCATCCCACATGTATCCCTAGGGATTACCTTCTGCTAGATTCTTGCAATTACCAATTAGATTTTGAATTGTATATCAGGGAGAAAAGAACTAAGCTGTTGCAAAACAGTGATGTGGCATGCTATAATTGGCAATTTCAAGGATTGGCATAAATGATAACAGAGATAGGATCATATAAATATTTAGTTTGAAGAGCCTGACTACATCGGGTTTCTGATCGTCACCTTCCACATGTTCTTTCTATTTCAGTTTTATTGAAAATTTTGGTACTCATATTGTCACGTCTGCAACAATTGGTAGAAGGGATGTAGTCTATATCAGGCAGCACCAGTCATCTCCTTTATCAACATCAGACATTGAAAACTACGTGAAAGACATTGGGGATCAGAGGTTTGTAGATACAAAAAGCCAGCCCAGTGTTGCCCCTCTCAAATACAAGGAAAAGGTTAGTATTGTGCTGCTGCCCTCTTACATTTAATAACTATATACTTGTTTGATTATATCATGCCTCCTTATTCTGTAAACTATTACAGGAGGAAAGCATCCTTCCTGATGCAAATACTGTTTTCTTTTCAAAGTTGTATTAAAATAATGAATGAGACTTCAATTTAATGATGCAGGATGTAACAGTAATTTTTAGGAGAAGAGGAGGTGACGATCTTGAGCAGAGTCATGCCAAGTGGGCAGAGACTGTACAATCAGCACCCGATGTGATTAATATGACATTTACTCCCATTGTTTCTCTGCTTGAAGCAGTGCCTGGAATAAAGCAATTGTCCCGTGCAATTGAGTTGTACTTGGAGTGTAAGATCTCATCTAAAATTTACTCTTAATTTTGATATGTACTTTGCGTTCTAGTTGCCGTAAAAATTTCATTACTGTCATCTGAGAAATAAAATACGTACTAGATGCCATTCTTATTACTATTCTCTATTTTTTTTTATCTAAAAGGAACAATACATTCTAGTTGCCATATTTTATTCATTGTATCTTTTTTATACTTAATTTAAATTTTATCACTTTTCCTAGCAGTAGTTGTACTAAACTTAAGACGTCCTCACTAGAAAGTAAACACAAGGTGTTGCAGAGATCTCTGAAGATCAAGGTTGGGTTAAGCAAATAGATTCCACAAAGAGGCAAGTCCAGACTTGTTTATACTATCATCTTTCTAAAGACCTTTTCTTTTAGTAAACATAAATTTTATTAAGGAAAGAGGTGGACCAGGAGTCTACAAAGGAAATACTGAAGTTATCAGTACAACAAAAGAGAACCACCAGTACAGTAAACAAAACAGAACTTTACAAAAGGGTACAAGAACTAGTACACAAAATATATTCAAATGAAATCAAACTACAAGAGCCTCCCAGTTTCCTGAAATGTTAGGAAGTGACCCATCTTTAAAAGGTTTTTATATGTGACACCCAAAGCGTAGCTCTAAACACTATTACATCCCACACTTCTGACCATGGAGTCTTTTTATTTTCGTAAATTCTGTTTCTCAGCCATGAAGACCACAGTAAGGCCAAAACTGTATTCCATAGAATCAACCATTTGATTATGGAAATCAAGCAGAAAAAAAAAATCTCCGACTGTGTTAGGAATAGGCTCTACTCTTCTAAAAAGCTGCCACAACCTGTCAATCTTTGACTGCGAAAAGAATAATGAAGAAGATGGTCAATGCATTCCTGGTCTCTTTTGCTCATAATGCACCATTGCAGATTAATACAGCGAGGGCGTCTTCTTTATTGCCTCATGTCACTTGTTTCGATCTTAACCAAATAATTTGATCTTCAAAGGAATTTGAGCAACCCAAATCATTTTAGCCTGATAAAATGATGGCAGAGAAAGCATGCCAGTGAGAGATTCATGGAAAGATTTGTGGTATTGCTGGTTTGTGTGCCATCTTGAATAGCACATTGCTAGGAAAACTGACAGCTATCTTAGAAGGCAGTTGTAATGGTCTACGATTCAGCATCATTTCCTGAAGATTTTAGAAGCTATTACAACTGCCTTCCAAGATAGCAGTTGGTTTTTTGAAAGATTAAAGTAATGGACTTGCGGAGTATCCCAACCATTGTCTTTGGAGCTTGTTTTATTTTTTTATAAGGGCTGGTTGGCTGAACAAGTAAATAGCTGTGTTTATTTGCATTTAAATGCTAGTTAGTTAGCAGGTATGTTTCATTTCCATTCCTCCATTTTTCCCCACAGCTGCAGCTTCATCTACTCTAGACATTGGCCACCCTTGCCGCCTCGTGTCGCCTAACGCTTTTGAAAACACTGATTCATCTCTATTTCCTCCTGCTTTCATTATTTTCAAACAAATTCCAGTCTTTTGGTTCAGAATTTCATCAAGACACATTCAAATTAAAAATATCAAGCCTTTTCTAATATGTCCTGCATCAGTTTGATATCAAATCACTGGGTTTCTCCCAGTCTCTACAAACAACCCTGTTGTGGTTTTCGAGTCCATGCTTCTGCAACAAGCACTTTTCTTTCTTCAATTCGGAGTCCATATTTTATCCGAGCCACCCAAAAAGACTCATTCCAAGTGAAAGCCATAAGTGCAGTAATTCAAGCCTTCGGATGGAGAAGGGTCGTACCCATCTATGAGGACAATGAGTTTGGAGAGTCAATTATACCTTACTTAACAGATGCATTGCAAGAGATTGATGCCCGTATCCCCTACCGGAGTGTCATTTCTCCCTCTGCATCTGATGATCGAATTGGGCAAGAGCTTTACAAGTTGATGACAATGCAAACTAGAGTATTCATTGTGCACATGCTACCTTCTCTTGGCTCTAGACTTTTTTTGAAAGCAGAAGAGATTGGAATGATGAGTGAAGGCTACATTTGGATCATAACTGATGGACTAGGTAATCTGTTAAGTTCGATGGATTCTTGGGTCATTGATTCAATGCAAGGGGTGCTGGGTTTAGAGACTTACATCCCACGAACGAAAGAGCTTAAATATTTTACTGCTCGGTTGAAAAGGAAATTCCAACAAGACTATCCAAGTATCATCAACGCTGACTTAAATATCTTTGGTCTAAGGGCATATGATGCTGCTGTAGCACTAGCAATGGCAGTTGAGAAAGTTGGTGCTACGGACTTTGGTTTCCAGAAGATGAACATATCTGGCAATAATTCAATGGATCTTGAAACTTTGGAAGTCTCTAAAATTGGTCATAAGCTTCCTGACGCATTGTCAAGTGTTAGATTTAAAGGCCTTGGTGGAGATTTTCATATTATCAATGGCCAACTACAGTCATCAGCTTTTCAGATATTTAATGTGTTCGGTAATAAGGGGAGGGGGGTTGGATATTGGACTTCAGAAAAGGGGATTTCAAGTGAACTGAACCTTACAAATAGAAAAGGGTGTAATACTTCTTCTACCAACCTTAGAAAAATTATATGGCCAGGAAAAAGTACATCTATTCCAAAGGGATGGTTAATTCCTATTAAGGGAAATAAATTGAAAATTGGCGTCCCTGTGAAAAAAGGTTTCGAAACATTTATAAATGTGACAAGGGATAATAGCACCAACACTTCAACCATTTCTGGGTATTGCATAGATGTGTTTGACGCTGTAATGAAAGCATTGCCCTATAATGTTTCTTATGAATTAATACCCTTTGAGAATCCTGATGGCGAGAGTGCGGGTACTTACAATGATTTAGTCTATCAAGTGTATCTTCAGGTCAGTGAAAACCTTTTCTCTAATACTGCTCTTACATTTTTAGTAGTCCAAGGCAACATTTGGAATAGTGTTCAATATCCAAATAACTTGTTCATAATGGTTATTTGTTTTAAAAGAAAATAGTTGTTATTTTGACACTAGAATGATGGATCTTTTTTTATACTGAACAGAAATATGATGCAGTAGCAGGAGATGTTACTATTATAGCCAACAGGTCCAAGTATGTTGATTTTACACTACCATACATTGAGTCTGGAGTATCAATGATTGTGCCCATCAAAGACAAGCAGAAGAATGCGTGGGTTTTCTTGAAGCCTTTGACTTGGAAGCTTTGGGTGACGAGTGCCTTTTTCTTTGTCTTCATAGGTTTTGTCATTTGGGTCCTTGAGCATCGAATAAATGAAGATTTCAGGGGTCCTCCTTCCAATCAAGTTGGCATGATCTTTTGGTTCTCCTTTTCAACCATGGTGTTTGCCCACAGTAATTAATTCCTTCTCCACCTCTTTAATATCCATAGCGATACTGATTTTGATGCATCCACGAGTTATTTTGATGCATTAATATATCCTTTTGTGTTACAGGGGAGAGAGTGTTGAGCAACTTGTCTAGGTTTGTAGCGATCATATGGGTTTTTGTGGTGCTCATTCTAACTCAAAGTTACACAGCCAGCTTAACTTCAATGTTGACTGTGGAAAAACTACAGCCGGCCTTCACTGATGTAAACGATCTCATCAACGGAGGAGAGTCTGTGGGCTACCTAAAGGATTCTTTTGTATTTGATCTCTTGAAACGGAAGGGCTTCAGTGAATCCAAGCTTAAGGAATATGATTCTCTCGAAGAATGTCATGAACTTTTATCCAAAAGGAAAGAAAAGGGTGGTATTGCTGCTGTTTTTGATGAAGTCCCTTACATGAGGCTGTTCCTTGAAAAACATAGCTCAAAATATACCATGGTTGACCTTGTACCATCTTACAAGAATGATGGCTTTGGTTTTGTACGTTCCCTCCTCTTTTTATCCCTAGACCTCAAATTTCAAGTAGAATTCTTATATATTTTACAACTTGCAGGCCTTCCCAATAGGTTCCCCTCTAGTACCTGATGTTTCAAGAGCAATCTTAAAAGTGAAGGAGGGTGAAGAAATGGAAAGATTTGAGAAAAAATGGTTTTGCCAACGAGACATTTGTCCAGACCAGCTCACTGCAGTTTCTTCTAACAGTCTTGGAGTTGATAGCTTTTGGGGACTATTCCTCATTGCTGCAGTTGACGCATCTTTAGCTCTCATCATATATGTAGCCATGTTCCTTTACGAACATATGCATATCTTGACACCGTTTGAAGAAGCAAGTGCTTCTCTATGGAGAAAAATCAAAGTGATGCTGAGACACTTCGACAAAAAAGATCTCAACTTCCACACTTTCAAGAAAAATGAAGTCCTGGATAAAAGAGTCATGAGTCTTATAGATGGCATGGGTGTAGTTGAAGCCTCGCCACGAACTAGTTACCCTTCGCCGACTCCATCAAGCATGTCTAATCAAACTGATGGCGAATTTGCTTTTTTTGTAGAACAAGGAAGTCCGTCTACTGAGTATGGTGATCCAAGTCCAAATAGGCAAACTCCTCAAGAAATAGTATCAGCTATTGAGCTTACTGACCCAAACAGATCAGTAGCTCCCGAGATAGCGTACAAAAACAACTGATATTGATTTTCTTGTTGCTCATATTAGTACTAGTTTCATTAATTGTTGTAGAATCTTTTGGTTGAGCAACAAAATATTGAACCAATTTGGTGAATTCTTTGATTGAAAATGTCACTTTCCTTCCACGGATGTACATTTCCAACTATTTTTTATCTATATGGTTTGACAACCTATGGCATTATGAAGTATTTCTAGTTTTTGTTGTGAGGGGGAACAACATGGGTTCAGATCAGTACATGGACAGAAGTCAAATAGAAACAGAGGCTTGCTGGACAGAACCTGAAGTGTGGATGAAGCCACACACAAATTATATTAAGAATATCAAAAAGGACTCCTCGGCCAACCCTAAAAACTAGTTTTGTACCTTGTTTTAAAATGATATGCAGTTAATTAAATGAGTAAATTTTTGGTTGCTACATGGATGATCAGGTAGTCATTTCCCTTTTGCCTGCTTGAAAACAATTTTATTAGAAGAGATGATGGTAGAGTCCAACGAAGAAAATGGAGCTAAAGTTGAGGTCAATCGAAGAGCTTATGGAATGTTGCTTATGAAACTCAAGAGATGCGGTCACGGGCAAGTGTCGTAAGGCGATCTCGGGCAAGTGATTGTGTCTAATACTCTAAGCTTAAATAGTGCGAGTTTGGAGGCCGAATTATTGTTTTTGACTACTTGCCTATGAAGTAATTATTGCTACGAAAGAGTTGAGAATGTAAGGTTAGCATTTTGGCCGTGCATCAACATGAAATAAATGGCTCATTAAGTTTTTTTTCCACCCTCCTCATTTGGAAAGTGAATTTGATCCAATAGTCATATTCTCTGTATAGAAGGAAATCTGTTGCTAAAATAATTGACATACACACTCGGTGAACATAAGTTCATTTATTTATGGTGTAAAAATAAAGGGGGGGGGGGGAATCAAAGGCCAAGTTTTGTGTAAAAACAAGGCAAGTATATCATCGCCGAAGTTTTATCTAGATTTCAAAGGAATACAGGAGCAACAGCATTAACCTTGAAAGAAAGAAAAAAAAAGGAAGCATTCAATTAAAGAATATATTAGTTGCAATAATGGGATGTCTAATTAAGCAACAAAAGATTT
Organism: Paeonia lactiflora; assembly: GCA_032362305.1. Classification (NCBI taxonomy): domain Eukaryota; kingdom Viridiplantae; phylum Streptophyta; class Magnoliopsida; order Saxifragales; family Paeoniaceae; genus Paeonia; species Paeonia lactiflora. Next base: position 10,226 of record JAUMHK010421548.1, on the reverse strand, counting down.
AACTATCAACTCACATTAATGTTTCTGCTCGAGTACTCCTTTGCAACAGACTTTGTTAACCCAATTACTCCTGCTTTTGCAGCACTATAATTGGCCTGACCAACATTGCCAACAAGCCCAACAACTGATGCTATATTTATAATCCTTCCCTGCAAAATCAGCAAAATAATGGTAACCAACCACATTCCACGTGATTTTATTGGAATGTTAATAGAAAACAGAAGATGCAAACCTTTTTCTTCTTCATCATAATCTTGGCTGCAGCCTGCATAGAGTAGACTACTTCAGTTTTAAAGGTAACTCAATCACGCTTAGTGGAATAATTCATAATCTTCAAACACACATCTGTGTACAAAGGAATACACCTGTAAGGTTAAGGTCGATAACATCCTGCCATTGGGTTTTCTTCATTCTCATCAATAAACCATCCCGGGTAATTCCTGAAACCATGAAAAAGAATAGGTTAAGGAAACTAGAATATGAAAAAAGTTGATGAGATGGGAGAAGAATGTTTAATAACCTGCATTGTTTACCAGAACATCAATGGTTTCCCAAGTGTCAACCGCCTGTGAATGCCAAAGTGGCAAAACCATAAAGAACTACACAAGTGGGAAATGACATCAAACTAAATCAGAAGCAAGTATTTGCTCACGGTTTTAATCATTGCTTCCACATCTGCTTCTTTTGAAACGTCCCCACCAAAGGTAATAGCTTCACCTCCATTTTTCTCAATCTGTAATAAAAAGACAAACAAAGAATCACAAGGCCATTTCTGTATAATGAAATTAACCTGATGAATAAATTTTATAATTTAAATAAAATGTCTAGTGGTAGTAGGCCAGCATCTCCTATTACAGAAGCAACAACTTATATCCTAAAGAATATGGATCTAAACTGGGTAAAATAAAGGCTGGTAATATAGCCTTTGAATAATCCACAAATATGAAAAACCTAATAGTGAAAATATGCTATGAAGTAAATATTTAATTTAAACCATCCAAAAGATGATTTGCATAGCACCGACATAGTAACAATAATCTATTAATTTATATAAATTGTAAAAGTCACCTCCGTACAAACTTCTTCAGCCTCCTTTGATGACCTAGCATAATTAACTAGGACCTGAAATAGCACAATGAAATACACGTTCATCATTGCACATTCATCATTGGAAGAATGATAAGGCATATGAGAAACTACACCACTGGTAACTTAAACATTTGCTATGAAGGAATGCAGAACATAATATAAACTCATAAAAGTACATCAATCCATATTACTGAGCCAAAGGGACTTCCTTTTACCATGTCATCAATAATAAATAATTTTCAACATTAGAGCAAAAAAGGACCAGAAGTACCATACAATGTACCATAATAAATTCATAAAAGTACATCAATCCATATCACTAAAGAACTACTAGGGCCTATAGTGACTTCATTCAGTATAAATATTCAATAATAATATTAAAAAAAAAACCTAAAGCAAAAAAGGACCAGAAGTACCACACAATGTATCATGGACCTATACAACTCGTAATGATCAAAATAATCATGTTTCCACAGGGGAAAAAAATGAGAAAATAAAAACCCAACAACAGCATTGATGTTTAACCACCCATTCAACAAAATACTTATATCCAAGATTCTTCCAATAGAAAGATAAAGTTTAGAAATATTTGTTCTTGTTATTTGCTCAAGGGTGAGCTAGCTACCAAACTAAGTAATCTATAATGGTAAATTAGCCTGAAACATTTGCTTAACAGAAGGTAAGATTACACTCATAATGAATTAATGACTATTAATAAACTGCCAAAAGCTAAACACCATATAGGCCGTAGCCTAGCTCTGTACATTGGGCTAACTGTTTTAGTACTTGAATCTCAACCCTTTAAGTACTTAGTAACTGACTGAGCATTATCAATATCAAGAAATTAGGCTAATTATATCTGTTTTCTCAACCTGCAGGTCAGCAAGGCTCGTAGTTGGACGTGTATGGATCTTTATATCTTTGCAACTCCATACCGCGTGGAATGGGACTACTACTTTTTGTCTAAGGAACATACTATTAAGTTTGAACAGTGGGATGGGAAAGCAGAGTATGAATATGTGAAAAACCACGGGGTTTCGATATTTCTAATGGAGGCAGGGTTAATGGGTACTCTTAAAGCACTCAAGGACGTCTTCCCCTTGTTTACAAGTACAAGCTGGAGTGAAGACGCCAACCTAGAGTTTCTTAAGAAAAAAAATGGCATTTTACCAGAGTTTGATTATTTAATACTGAAATACAGATTTACGGGTTTATTCAATTTTACACCCAGTCAAAAAAGTTCCAACTTGATTATATATAAATCATGTTTGATCATAAAATAAAAAGAAATTCATAAATAGACGAAGCTTGAAAAAAAATCACAAACATTTATGTCTGAAAAGAAAAGATGACAATTGAATGAGGCTGTGGGTTAGCAAGAGTAAGGCCAAACTGCGGGACACAAAAAAGGCCCCACTCTCACATTCTAATCCTCAATTCTTGAGTGTCGTCTTTATATAAGAAGCTGCAAACATCTTCATTATAAAGTACCAAAACCCGAAGCCTACCATTCTCACTCTTTACTCTCTGCATTATCTCTCTCTTCTCTTCCAAGAAAAAAAAATTAAGTAAAGCAAAGCACAATAATAAAAAAAAAAACACCAGATGTTTCCCTCTCTTTCTCTCTACACAGAGAAGTATAGAATAAAGTGCAGCTATTTCCCTCTCTTTTTCTCTTTACACAGAGAAGTATAGAATAAAGTGCAGCTGTTTCCCTCTCTTTTTCTCTTTACACAGAGAAGTATAGAATAAAGTGCAATAGAAAGAATAAGGGAAAAACCCTTTGCTTTCTGAAGGAGAACGCGTTGTTGGGGGGTTTGCAGCCATGGGTTTGAAGCTTGTAATGTGGAAAATGTTAGCGGCTGTGGCGCTGTCATGGATTTGTTTTTCCTCCTCTCTTTTAGCTTCTGTGCCTACATTATAAGGATTTAGTCCATATACTTAGTGCCAACAGTTGCAGCCACATATCCAGCAATCTGTCCAAGTGTTTAATTGGATTGAATTTCTATCTTCATAGTCTTCTTCTATTTTTTTGTTTTACTTATTATACTGCATCTGTTTTCAGTTAGTTCAAAAGGATCCAGAAGGGGCTATAATTTTGTTCTGGAAGGCAATTAATGCAGGAGATAGAGTAGATAGTGCCCTCAAAGACATGGCAGTAGTTATGAAACAACAAGACAGGGATGAAGAAGCAATCGAAGCTATACATTCCTTTAGGGATCGTTGCTCTAAGCAAGCCCAGGAATCCTTAGATAACGTCCTCATCGACTTATACAAGGTATTAGTTATAGACTTGTGCTAAAACTCTAAAATGGTTCTGCTTCTTCTTTGTTTGGGTAATGATTATGATAACAATGACAGAAATGTGGGAGATTGGAAAAGCAAATAGAGCTCCTGAAACAGAAGCTTCAGATGATATTTCAAGGGGATGCCTTTAATGGGAAAGCTACAAAGACAGCCCGCTCTCGTGGACGAAAGTTCCAGGTCACGGTCAAGCAAGAGACTTCAAGGATACTGGTACCTAAAGAATTGGTCTTATTCTCTAATATTCTTATTGTGTTTTAGATTTATAATCTCATTTGATAAGAAAGTATGCCTGTGAATACAGGGGAATTTAGGTTGGGCTTATATGCAACAAAGAAATTATGAAGCAGCTGAACTGGTGTACCGTAAAGCTCAAATGATTGATCCAGATGCTAATAAGGCCTGTAACTTGGGTTTGTGTTTGATCAAGCAAGCACGATACGTTGAGACACGTTTTGTTCTTGAAGATGTGCTGCAAGGTAAGCTTTCTGGGTCTGATGACCCAAAGTCAAGGAACCGTGCAATAGAACTTTTGAATGAAATAGAGCCATGACAATCGGCAAACTTACCTTCGGCTCCGTCTGGTTTGAGTTTGGAAGATGCTTTTGACAAATTGATGAACCAAGTTGTTCCATTTAGAACAAGAAGACTTCCCATCTTTGAAGAAATATCTCCATTAAGGGATCAATTAGCTTGCTGAGTTTTCCCAATATGGGGTCTGAGTTGGAGTTGTGTATAAGTGACAAATGAGTGTGTTTGGGACCAACTGTATATTTGATTTTGTGTTGTTTATAATGATGCTCCTCTATAGGATAAAGATTGTGCTTTGCCTGGCCTTTATGCAAATTACGTCATAAAGTAATGAGAATGGAAACACACAAAATGTGTTTGTAACTTGTTCACCATTTTTTCACATCTCAGTTATCACTCGTGTTCCAATCTTTGTTAAAAACAATCTTTTGTCTTTAATTCTTTTTCAACTATTTTATTACTTGAAAAATAACAATGATACATGAATATATCTGTTTTTGAAGCACTTAGACAATATATTTTCTCAAGAGTTTCTTTTAACATTTTCCTATTTTCGGACAATGAACATCATTCCAAATATTTTCTTATACGAAAAAGAGTTTGCATGCCCTTGTTTTTAACCAAACGGATTCCAGTTCACAGTTTTTATGGGACAACATGGGCTGTTCTTTTTTGGTTCCAAGAATTTTAAAACTAGAAAAACACAAATGGAACCAAAGTGAAATTATATATAATATACACATAAAAGTGTTAAAAACTAGAGATTCTCGCTAACACGAGGGTTGGGAAGGTTGTTGTATGCAGTCTTACCCTCGCATGTGAAAAGATTGTTCTCGTGATTTGAACACATCATAGGATCGAAGAGATTGTTCCCATGATTCAAACACACCATGAGATCTGAGGAAAGTCGTTGTATACAGTCTTACCCTTACATGCGAAGACATTGTTTCTGTAATTCGAACTCGTGACCTCCAAATTATAATTGAACATCTTTACTGTTGCACAGCCAAGACCCACCCCTACAATGTGAAATTATATATAATACATACATAAAAGTTTTAAAAACAAAAATGACCCCCCTCCACACAAAAAAACAATTACATTGATTAAAAAACAAAAAACAGAAACCAAAACCAACCAATTCTGTTGGTTCTCCATTTTTTTTCCATATTGTCTATTTTCCCAGTTTGAACCTTACCCCCTACCCCCAGGCCCAGATGATAAAAGTTTTGCCTATAATATTATTCTTTACTGATGGCTTTTATGACCCACTGCTGGTTGCTAACAGTAGGTACCCAATAAACCCTCCTTCCATCCCTCAAACACAAAAGCCATAAAAGTTGGATCATGATATGAAATTAATGTCATGGTCATTGAATGACAGGGAAGGGTTGGCAGTTGGTCACATGGATTCTCCATCGGGAGAGCAGGAGGTCACAGAGATACTTTGTCAGAAGGATAATTACAAACGTCCCCTTCAAGAACCAAATCAAGTGACCCTATTTTCTAACCCTTCTTTTGTTTTCTTTCTCCTCCCATCTACTTGGTTTCTTTCCTCTTGGAATGTGTGCTTAGAATCTGCCATCTCCTTTCTCTGTCATACGAACTCCAACTAGATTTTTCTCTCATCAGTTTAATCCTCATCAACTCTTTATTATCATAACCAACTCAGCCCCACTGGAACTTTCTCCAAAGCACTTGCATTCAATATTTTACTAATACAAATTCTTGATTCCAAAGCACTCACATATTTAAAAATTAGACAGCAAAACAAAATATCAAAAGGACAGAATGTTTCTTTATTTCATGGCCGCCCATTTTACATATAAGAGCTGGAAACCCACTCAGTGTTTGGATTTAACAGAACCTATTTTTTTTACCCCCCCTAAAATGATCCATTGCTAGCAAAATGACTGATAATGGGAAAGAAGCTGTATCCTTCAAAAACCATTACCAATGCATGCCATCTAAACTCAGCTGGTAGGGCACACAGCTTTTTGACTTTTAACCATGGTGGTGATTCCCAGATGGCCTTCTTCTTGTCACATGGTAAAACTTCCCCAAAAAATTAAAATTCAAAGACCAGTATTTTCCCATATTGAGATTGAAACATATATGTTCAATTCTATACATCAAAACATGAAAGAAAGCTGATACGAAAAAGAAAACTAAATTCCCTTCTAATCTCACCGAGCTCGACACTTCCCAATTTGCATAGTGGGTTTGAGTTAATTGGTTGAGAATTGAGCTTTGATTCAGTTGAACTGGTGGTGACCCTGACCCTGACCCTGACTCTGCCCCTGCCCTGGCCCCGGCCAGGGCCACAATCCGGGTTGATCGTCGAGACCAAAGAACATGTTGCAGAAGCTTTCTTCTTGATTGATATTGATTTGATCAAATTTTTGGCATTGGAGATCTGATCTTGGTGTGCCTTGCAGGAGGTGGGTTATACTTGTAGGCCTGAAGGGTGAAGGGAAGAGGTTTTTGTTACTCAATTGGGATGAAACTGGTGGGGTTGAGATACCCAAGTTGACATCAGAACTATTGTCACTCCCATTACTCCAAGAACCTTCATTTTCTTTTTTAATGTCATTGGTTTCGATTCCAATCCCTGTTGCTTCAACACTTTTCAGAGCCATTAGCTGCGGAACATTTGAACCAACCAATCAACAACAAACAGATTGTTAATTGTTAATTGAAAATTCATAGATCCAACTTCACGTTCTTTCATTAAAAAAGAAGAAGAAATACTTTATATCCAAATAAAATAAGAGCATAACATGTCCAATTGACACCTAAACTCCAAAGCTATCATCAACCAACCAAACAGAAAGTTGAGGCAGGAAATTAATAAACTTATTTTAATAAGTCTTTGTTAAAAAATTTTAGATCACAACTTATAGTAAGAATTAGCTATAAAATTGAAAATGTTTCAAATCTCATTCATGAGAATGATTTATGAACTACTCCCTCCATTTAAATGTACTAGGGATGAAACTCTTACTCAAAATGGACATGCTTTTGTTCAAAGCTTCCATGAAAATTCTCTACAACCAAAAGAACAAATAGCTTAGGGAACCCTATGAAATTTTGGGTAAACAGAAAAAGAAAATTCCTCAGAATCGTAGTATTTTGATGTAGTAGTACATCCTATAAAATACCAGTAAAGCAATTAAGATCTACCTCAAATGAGAGAAATTCAAGTTTTTTTTCCCATAATTCAGAAAACCCGGAGTTTGTTTTCTACAATTAAGAAAACCCAGAAGCAATTTTCGATAACTGAGAAAACCCAAAAATAATTAAAGATGGAACACTTACCTCTGCATGAAGTTTCTTGTTCTGAGCTTGAAGCGCATCATTATCAGCTTTGACAGCCTCAAACTGTTTCTTCAAGACGCCATAATCTTTCTCCAATTGCTTTGTCTTCCACCTAGCCCTCCTATTCTGAAACCATATGGCCACCTGTTTTATATATATATGAATCTACTCCTTTCAATGCTGCAGTAGATAACCTGTTTCCTCATCTCCCAGTAATATATATTAATGCCATTTACAAATGAAAAAAAGGTTAATGTTACCTCACTTGCTGTTGCCTTGAAACGAACATATATATCAGAAGTCAATATTAAAGAACAAACAAACTCTTAGCTTACCGGTGGAGTAGGAGAAGATGATCTATCAGACTTAGAAGACTTTCCCTCTTCATTGTTTCCCATGATCAAACACCGAACTAGAAACTCTCAATTGATTCAGAAATCACGTTTTCTCTGATTAAAAACTCAGTCACCTGCAATAAAGGCAGCATTGAAACGTAGGTACAGAGCATACTCATTATTGATTGATTTCAAGATGTGTTCGTCCATTGAACTCATTACAGAGCATACTCATTGTTGAAATAAGAAATCAAACAATTTGGATTCAAATAGACAAACCCTAATTGAGCATAGTCATTGTTGAAATAAGAAATCAAACAATTTGGATTCAAATAGACAAACCTTAATTAAGGCAAATAGACAAATCAAAACGTAGGTACAGAGCATACTCATTATTGATTGATTTCAACATGTGTTCGTCCATTGAACTCATTACAGAGCATACTCATTATTGCAATAAGAAATCAATCAATTTGGATTCAAATAGACAAACCCTACTTAAAGCAAATAGGTATAGAGGGGCTGACCTTCCATTCCGGCGACAAAATCCGGCTGTGACGAACACATGAGCTATTGTTTACTTCGATTCGCCTCCGTTTCATTCCGATCGAGGCCGGCCTCACAACAGCTGTTCTTCTTCTTTATGACGAAAGAGAATGGAGGAAGAGCGAACAAGAATAGTGTGTTTATTTTAGGCGCGTGTTACGACACCGTTTTATATTACCACGGTTGCAACCGTGGTAAACAACATTACTATTACCACGGTTGGGTTCAACCGTGGTAAACAACATTACTATTACCACGGTTGGGTTCAACCGTGGTAGATATTTTTACCAAATTTTCGAAGGCTATTTGCCCATCTATTTCTTCCCCGCCTATTAAACGACAACGTTTTATATTACCACGGTTGTAACCGTGGTAAACATCATTACTATTACCACGGTTGGGTTCAACCGTGGTTAATATTTTTACCAAAATTTGGGGGATATTTCCCCCGCCAATTTATTCCCCGCTAATTTCTTCCCCGCCTATTTCCCTTTATTTTAATTGTAAATATGTTTAACATCTACCACGGTTAAGTTTAACCGTGGTAGATATTTTTTACATTTACCACGGTTGAACTCAACCGTGGTAGGTATTTTATCCATTTACCACGGTTGATTCAACCGTGGTAAATATTTTTTACATCTACCACGGTTGAGATCAACCGTGGTAAATACCTAGAAGCTTCCACGGTTGACGCAACCGTGGCTAATTATCTGTGGTAAATACAACTTTTTGGTGTAGTGTTTAACACACATGAACTTAAACACATCTAAACTCAAATTAAATTCAAACTTAAATTAAAAACTTTAAAAATTCAGAATCATGAAGTTGTGATTCTGCCATGAATGTTTAAGGGAAGTTCACCATGCATTTTATAATCCAACTAGGATCAAAATGATGGTTAAAACATCCCTTAAGCTCTTAGAGCTTTAAATGACATAAAATCATGAAATCAAGTCAAAATGGTTCAAGGCTTCAAATCCATAAGAAAAATGGTTTAAAATACCTAAATGATCACAACAAAAATTTTAAAAGCAAGAAAAATGGTATGCATATTCATTAGGAGGTTCATATGCATAATAAGGTTAAAATACACATAAAATCAAATCAAAAATCCAACACATATAAACTCAAGATTTTAATTTTTAAAACAACTCACAATAATCATTAGAGCATGGGAAAAATGATAGATATGAAAAACAAAAACAGAAGAAAGATATAAACATGTATGCAAGCCTAATGGGTATGAAATGAAGGTTCATCAATCAATAACTCACTGTTTGGCATCAAACTCAATGAAAATGGCACCACAAAAATCATATTTGAAAACTAGAGGAAATTCCATGCATATTAAAAAAAAAAAAAGAATCATGCAATTTCATGGCAGGATGATGAAAATAAAAATACTTGAATGTGGGATATCAAAAATAAAGCTTAATGGAGATAGGTGTGCCCAAATGAGAATAACTCACCTTATATAACAAGGATGGCCACAAGACCACTTTTTGGTGAATCAAGACTCCAAAATGGACCATCTGTGTGATTCCTCACCAGAGTGGCTCATCGGAGCTCAGGCTAGGGTGCCTGAAAGTTGACAGTGGCAAGAAAAGAGGATTCTGTGAGATTTTAAAGAAATTAAAGCAATACAGGAGCTGATTTTTGAAGAGAAGACTTACCAAATGTTCTTGAGTGGATGCAGGGTGAAAAAGACTCAAGAGGTTGGCCATAAATGCATACCTGAACTCAGGCAGGGGAGAGCAAACAGAAACAGGGGATTTTGGCCCCAAAAGTTTGAGGGTCTGGTCAGGATCGATGGAGAGGAGTTAGACCTTGAATTAACTAGAGGATATCGGTGGTATATAGAGGTTTTGAAGTGTAAAAGAGGCTTGGTCAGAGGTTGAAGGAGGTGGGCCGCCGAAGTTGTTTTTCAGAGAAGGAAATGGAGGTGTTTTCTGGGTTCAGTGCACAAGTGAAATCTGGGCAGGTTTGGGTCGAAATAAATGGAGCTGGGGCTGATGATAATGATGCATATATGTATGATTATGAAGAGGGTAGTGTGGGCTATGGATTAGACAAAAGAGCTGAAGGGATGGTGGCCTGGTG
>JAUMHK010420437.1:0-11043 GCA_032362305.1 Paeonia lactiflora | reverse complement strand
GTTAGAGGATGTTATATCTGCCGAGGAAATAGGATCATTGGAAAATTTGTCAATGGAAAGATTTGAGAATCATATATAGTATCAAAGAGGCCCTCTGAACATTCCCAATGAGAGAGATAATGGACCGGTGTTGAAGAAGATTTACAACCAAAATTTTCTCAAGTTCTTCCACAACATGGTCAAGTTCCTGTTGAATTAGTTCTCTGCTCCACGGCTTTGATGGATCCAATGTCAAGGAGATATTGTACTTCCTATTGATCCTCTTACCAAAGACAAAATTTGGATGAAAGCTAAATATGGAAATTTGACTCTCCTAGATGCTTATGATAGTTATAGAGAGTTTTCCAGTAATTTTTATAGAGAGTTTTTAAAAACTCAAGTGATACAAAACTCAGCTACTTAGATGGTTTTCTACTACTTATGGAAAGCTAGGGGATGGATGCAGTAGGAAGAGTGTTAAGATATTCTAAGGAGTTAAGTATTTTAGAAAAGATACACATCAGGGATGGCTGTAGTAGGAAGAGTGTTAAGATATTCTAATGGACATATTTTGGGGTGTTTTGATGCTCCAATAGGTATGTATCTAATAGGTATGTCTCTAATACAATTGTGCTGGTGGGATTATGCAATCTCAGAAATCAAGAAAACATGTGATGATTCAAAGGTAAAGTCATATCAGAGGAGGAAAAATAACCTGGACATTACCAGATTCTGGTCTGGTCTGTCCACAAGTTTTCCCACCTGTCCTCAAAGAATTCAAGCCAAATTCCTTTTCTAGAGTTCAAGAGTTGAATAAGAGCATCCTATGAACTAGAGTAAAGTGTATACAACCTAATTAACACTTAATTTCATCCAAGAATCACAAGAATTAACATGCATGCAAAGAATGCTCATGAACAACCAATATGTTAATTTTACCTTAAGAACAGCCTGGAGTCTGAACGTCAATATGTTAATTTTGTTGGATTCTGAATCATCTATCTTTATCCCTGAAAAAAGTACACCAAACTTCAATATGTTAATTTTATATCATTCATCTTAAATGCACAAAGAAGAATATACTAAATGGCAATTGAACGTATCAAGGCGTGGACAACCAAAGTTGTCCCAAAGGAATATACTAAATGACTGTTATAGTCTCGGCTTCAAAGAAAAATGGCGAAGCACCTTCCTAGGAACCTTATTCTTCTCAGACTTCCAACGTGAAACTCCACACTTCTCACATTTTTGGGCCTCCCTTTTATCCTCCTTCAAGAGCTTTAAAAGCATTGTACCCGAAGAACAAAGGAAACCTCAACCGAATAAATCTTTAAAAGGAAAAAATACTAAAAAAGACAGAGCTAAGGAATGAGCTCTCATTGAGGCACATTCAGTCCATATCGGATGCCATTGGCTTAGCTACTATGCTAAGGACAATTCAGAGGAACTAACCAGGTGTATAGGGCTCCATTGAACAAGCTTTGTACTGATAAAGGAGCTCAAGGACAAGAAACTACTAAGAGCTCCAAAACTATCCATGGATGGCTTTAGAGCCAAACAGGTATCCGGATGTAAAGACTAAATGTTAAAACTATTTGTCAGTAAATCACTAGTTTAAGGGAATTTTCATTTTTAGGAATGAGACTTGTAAGAGTATCATTTGGTTTTGCAATAATATTCCCATTCATGTCGATTTCTTGAAAGAATTTATTGTAACCATTCCTTAGATATTAAGAGTCCTTAAAGAATATGTCTATGAAATCTATTACCCCCAAGTAGATAGGAAAAAAAATCCAAAAGAGAGATTTTTTTTTTCTCACCTTCCGGTAATAGTTCATTTTACTGTCCAACAATCATGGCCTTTTCCTTCATCAAGACAGAACCTCTATATTTTTATTGGTACAACACTTTTTCTCTATATATTTTTCCGTACGGACAAAGACCAAATAAGCAACACTTTTTTCTTGGTGAAGAGATGAAGGGAGTGAAATGAATGATAGATGAAAACATTTGTGACATTGGAATCGCTATTCTTGTATAGCAGAAAGGAAGAGACAAAGAAATTGGTCTCTTTCTTCGTTAATATTTTTCTACCATGTGAATTTAGAGGTTGGTAAATCAGTTTCAATGCCAAACATAAACTAAATCAATCATGAAGAATCGCAAGAGAAAAATAAATGATACAGTATAGCAGAAAGGAAGAGACGAAGAAAGTTTTACCTGAGACCCCCAACCGATCACACCAATCAGCTTAAATCCCTTGAATGAATCTGGAAGCAAATGGAACAAATCCCACTCTCCTCTCACAATGCACTACAAAAATGAAAAATAATTAAAACCATAAAGAATGATCATTCATTAAAAAAAAGACAAACTTTATGCTAGTACGAACACACACAATCATAAAATTCATAAAAGGTTCATTTTCAAATTGGTGAGAAAATAAAATTTCATCAAATTGGTAAGGTACTTTTCTAGAGTAAACAAGAAGCATAATATGAAAATAAATCAAAATCATGTTCTCTTAACCACACAACTACCACAAAAAAAAAAGATATAAAGCATGACAATATTTTATTCTAGAGGGATTTGTTTGTTTCTTAATGTTTTCTTAATGTTTTGTCAGTAGAGTTGAAACCAATTTTAAACTTCGTGCTTTTGCCCAACGGACAAGAAATACAAAATTTAAAATTATGCACTAGTTTAGCTTGCATTTATCTTGCTATTATTAACTTTACTTAATCGGCTAAGTTTTGAAGGCTTCCAGTTGGTTTGAGTTTGTGGCATTTGGCTTCTCAGCAATCAGAAACTCTATGATCCATGCAGTCACCAGCTCTTACAAACTGGATATTCTCCATTAGCCAATATAAATCTAGTAAATCGAGAATTATTCTATATTTGATATTTTAGAGTCATTTAAGAGAAATTTATCTTCTCTTCTGCTGCTTTACTTCCTCTGAGAATTATAGGTTTTAAGCATTATTATCCTTGTGAAAGCAAGGGTTTTTAGGTGTAGCACAACTCTTGGTTTGAGAGAGGTTTATAAAAGGGATCTTAAGCTCTTTCTTGTAAGATCTGAAGCTCACTAATCCAGAGTCTAGTGCTGGGTTCCTGCCCTGTCTTGTGGTACCAGAACCAGCTCTTAAAGCTTTGATTTTTGTTGATATGGAAAGTGACCTGAATATCCATACTGTTTTACAGAAGGCAGAGCATCAAGACAAGAAGATAGTGCATATAAATGAAAGAATGGATGAACAATCTGATTTCTTGAAAAGAATTCAAAGGAATTATAAAAATTGCATGATGATGTTGAAAGCTACCTATTTTTGTTACAAAGAGGCTGGGATTAGATGATGGTACAATACCGAAAGACAAAAAATACTACTATTATTAATAAGAGACAATCCCAGCTCAAGAAGAAGGGCCTTTTTCCCAAAGAAGAAAGAAAGAATGAGTTAAAAAGTGAATATAATCACTATTGGAACCAACAGGGAGCTAATTACAGGCGCAATTCAGGTCAAGGGAATCAAAGGCTTACCTTCAGCAAGCCCAATCAGTTTAGGACCAGGGAAAGGATACAACAAACTGATTATGCAGCTCTGGAGTTTGAAGAAGGGTATATAGTGATGAAATAGCCTGATGTGGAAGCCAAACAAGACTTACTTGGACCTATTGTATTGGTCCATTGGCTGACCAAAGAAACAACCAAAAAATTCTTAAAGGTTTATTTCATGTCTTGTCTTTATAACATGTCAGTTTTGAGTCTTCAATATAGTGTATTATGTTATGTTAGTTACGAGTCTTTAAGAATATGTTACATGTCAGGTTGTTAGTTGGTCTTTATTGTGTCATTGGAGTGATTTAGTGGATCTTTATTGTGTCATTAGAGTACTACAATCTAGGTCTTGTACAGAATGGAGTCTTTTTTTGCAGATATGATTGAATGAATAAAAATTAATATGTATGTGAGTGATTCACTAATTGAGAGGGTGTGATGCCTTTTTTCTTTGATTATGGATCAACATGTGCCAAAATACATTCAGGGCTTGAGGCCAAAGCTAAGGAATGAGCTCTCATAAATGTACCCATTAAAACAGATCTAAATCCCATTGAGCTAGTTCAGATCGGTAAACCACGATCCGAATCTGAAGTGGTCAAGGAAGAGATGAAGTTCCAGGAATCCGATAAGTTGGAAATTGAGTTGAAGAAAGAAAACTGTTTTACCTTCCCAATTATAAACTCTGGGGCGGTAAATATGCCTGCTGAAATGCTTTTCCATGACGAGGAGGATGAAAAGCCAAGGAAGTCATTGATAGTATTTGGCTCCCCAATGTATGAAAAGAGAAACAAGTCTTTGAGCCTTGAGAAGAGGTTAAGCATGTTGTCTTGGGATGCCACTGCAAGAGCTGACGACACTGAGAGTGATGCAAGTTCAGACTTATTTGAGATAAATTACTCCTCTAGGAGGATAATTAAACTAAACACCAATCCTTAAAACTAACTACCAAATATACACATACTGCCTCTAATGCAGTTAGAGTAAACCAAAGTATTAATCCAACTAATTAATACCAATAGCACACCTCAAAGTAAAGGGTAAAGGAGAACAGAGAAGGACATATTTGTTTCTAGAAATCAGAAAGTAGGAGTAAATAGTGTACTGATTCATCTTATGAAATTACAGTCCTATAACTCTAAGATTAAGAAGGCTAATGATTAAATCCAAACATGATAGCTAAACTCAGCAAAAATATGCATAGATATAACCAGTAGCTTAGAGGTTTCCATAAGAGTTCAATCTATTAAGATGGGGAAACTGTCTCCAAATCTGGTACACAACTAGATTACTATGCATATGATTTATAGTCAAATAAGTCACTTACAATGAGGGTATAGGATCACTCAATGATTAAGTAGACATAGGAGAGTAATTACTTGAGTAAGAGGATAATTCCAAAACCAAAAGTTCTGGTCACCCAATACTATTAACAAGCCAACAAGGCAATGTAGTTCAGCAATTACCCTAAATTCCTTAATAGTCCCATATGCAAATTAAGCCAGCAACAAGATGGTGTAAAGATTTTAAGAGGTATCATGGTAAAAGAATTATTCCAATTTATCAAACCATACTTGAGTTTATTATAGGGAGAATTACCCGTTAGGGGAATCCCAAAATTTTTACTCTAAAATAGAGAATTTTTCAAAGAAATTACGGGAGACTTTTTTTTTGTTTTAAAAGACATGAATAACCTCCCATATATGTCTCCTTTGAGTAATTAAAATTCTCCCAATTCTTATTTTCCCATACTACCCTCCCTCTGTTATTTTCGACACCCCCATCAAATTCCAGACTCCAAATCATTCTGACCTCGTGCTTCTGAAGATTAGTAGAGAGCTACAGATATGGACTCTCACGAATCCCTTTTACTTTACTTAGGATTAAGGTAATAATCTTTGATTAAGCTATATATAAAGGTCCTCGCATTGATGGAATATCTCATATCCTTCTTTCAAGAATATTGGATTCTATTAAAGATGAATTCTTCAATGCCTTCTAGGAATTCCATGAAAATGGGTCATCAATTTCAAGAACAATCCCACCCTCATTTGCTCAATTCCCCAAAAGAGAGCTCAGTGAGTATTAAGGATTTTAGACCATTGGTTTGGTCACATGTCTTTACAAAATCATCACTAAGATTTTGTTTATAAAAGCAAATTCTGGATGCCGTTATCATTGCGAATGAGATAGTTTAGGAATATAAATCAAGTAAAAAACATGGAATTGTGGTTAAAATTGAGTTTGGAAAGGCATTTAACTTTGTAAATTGGAATTTCATTGATAAACTGGAATTTCTGGATGCTGTCCTCATTGCCAAAGAGAGTTGAAGAATATAAATCAAGTAAAAACAAGAAATTGGGTTCAACGTTGAGTTTGAAAAGGCATTTGACTTTTGGATTGGAATTTCATTGATATAAACCCTTTTTGGCATGGATTTTGCGTCTCTTTGGAGAAAATGGATTAGGGACTGTTTGGCAACAGGTTTTTTTATTCCAATCAATGGTGCTTATAAAGAAAATTTTACTGCAGATACAACCACATGACAGCTACAGATAACATGCACACCAAAAGAACAACACTGAGGGAGTACAACCACATGACAGCTACAGATAACACAACAACACTAAGGGAGTACTCATATTAGACACAACAAATTAGTGTCATCATTAAGAGGGTTCTATAGCGTATATCACCTGATGGAAATACAGTAAAGTGAGAGGCAAAACACCCTTAATTACAGGCTAGCAACAGGGACAGTCAATGAATGGAATAGAACCAGAATGTCTGGTATGTTCCCTACTCTCGTAATCCTTCCTAATTTGCATTTAAAATGATACCAAATGCAGAAAGTTGGCCCAGAGATAGAGTAGCATGCACACCAAAATAATGTAAAGAAACGAAGTCAGTTAAGAGCAATTTAAAATCAAAAGAAGCCACAAAATGGTTATTTTTAAATGAGATAAATGAATAAAGAAATCAGCAAGATGACCAAATATTTCTGTCTGAAGCATTTCATATCTGCAGTTATCATGGTTTCTGTTATAAGAATTTCATCGATGTTTCTAGCTTTGGGTTTGGAAGAAGACCTGACATGAGAACTAGAAACCCATATGACCAGAATTCCAAGCTGATACATGCCACATATTTAATCAGGTTAAGTTGATGTGATTAAATGACATAAAAAGAAGAGCTTTGGGGAAAAGAAAACTAACAGACCAAAAACGGAATAGAAGTAAACTCACCAAAGCATGAGTGCTGAAGGAATGGCTAACTTAAGAAAGTCGAGGAGATTTTTCATTACATCCTTGGAGAAACCTCTCCAAGTCTCTTGACAAGCAGGCGAGAACTTGATATATATAGCAACAATCAGTACATTGATCCAGTAAGAGATGGCACTTGACAAGCCTGCACCTTTGCTGCCGAAACTAAATCTATAAACTAAAGTCCAACAGAGAAGGACATGAACTAGATATGTAATTCCTGTACTTATCATCAATGACAATCCTGTACTTATCATCAACTCTATCTTCTAGTCCTATATTTATGTTACACTCAAAGAGCTGAAAACAGAGACAAATTCTGAAACTCCTCTCCACACCAACAACCAGTATCCACCGAAATACCTCATCAGTTCAAAGCCAAAATGATGAATCAGGCTCTGTGCCGGTGCCGATGCGTGCTTACTCAACGGCCTGAGTTGCTCCGATGAGAGCTAGAACAGTGACAAAGAAAGCAACCATACAGTCATTGACTTCTCACTGATCAAAAAATGATGCCGACTATACAAATGCTCTGTGATCAACATTTTTTTTTTTTCGAGAGAATGCCATTATTAAATCAAGAACACATTGTCATGAGAACAAATCCATTATTATCCACCAGAAAACAAAAAAAACATGAAAAAAAAAATCCTATTCATACAACCATAAACAACATTCCACATGACCAATGGTACAAGCCACAGCAGCTCATGTGTATCTCTGCAGCATGATAGATTGTGGACCGACATGCTTCAAATAACGCATCAGGAAACGCCAAATATACTCTTCGCTATCTTGTGGAGATGCACTAAATTTTGACACTACGGTTCATTTGTGACCCACTGACAAGATTTGTATTTCATCAGAAGACCCAAATTTCTTCAGTCTGCTGTGGAAGCATTAGCTTTCTGTGTTTTGAGTCTCTGGATTTGTGTGTAAAGAAAAGAAACAATCCTTTTTCTTTTCAACCTTTATTTCATTCAATTGTATGAATCTCAATCACAGTGTATTTGAACTTATTATCCACTGTAGAACCAAGTAATGTGTGAACTTAGAGAGTAAGAACGAAAGACGGGGCATCCCTTCTCGGCCCTGCAACAGTGCGTTAGACATAAACTTTATCAGCAGAATGGCTGTCATCATTTTCATCCTCTTTTATTACCTCAACATTCAACCTCGGCATCTTTCCTGCTAGAAGTCTACACCCATTCATTGTCACATTGCAAGCCGACATCCAGAGTGACCTCATTGACTCATACTTCTCTAACCCTGATAGCAGTGCCACATTCCCAAATGGGTAATCCCTTATCTCAAGCTTCCTCAACTTTGAACAACCATTCAGAACACACTGCATCCCCCAATCACTACTTCCAGCAAAAGCTACAGAAAGAGTCTCTAGGTTTTTAGCATACTTGCCGATATACTCAAATGTAAGGTCAGTTAATAGGCCTGAAACTGCGAGCCTTTGCAGTTTAGTGCAACTCTTCACCACTTCACCAAAAGCCTCATCCATAGGTTCGTTCGTCAAGTAATCTGGCTGCCCGGGGGTCATTATGCAGAGGCGAAAGTGAGTGAAATTTGGGCAGTTCTTCACGCTCTGTGATCAACATAAATAGTTAATCTTCAAATCTGTCGCATCATTCTTTCAGCTGTGACAAAAGCTATTTGAACCCAAAGTGCACCTCGCAGCTGCATCTCCATTTAACTTCCCTTGACTGAATCACATCGCCAAGCTTCAAAAGAGGACTGGAAAGCCCCATTAGCTGGCCCCCACATGACTAAATACTACTTCTCGAACAACGCATTGCCTGCATCGAGAAGACTCTTCTCCCCAATTTTCACACTCTCTCAATTGTCCCTGTCAAGCCCAAAAGAAGAAACCAGTGCACTTCATCCAGATCATGAGCCGTTGACTAGACATTTAGCTACAGACGTCGCCATATGTCCCCTCACAAAACTGTAGTTGTACTCCGATACCAGCTCAACCATGCAAATTGCACACTTATCAATTTCTCAGAGGCCTGACCCAACAACCAACAATCTGAAAAACCAAACCCCAGATATTTGATCCCAATGAAACTGTGCGCAAGAAAACTCCTCTGTTATTCCCTACCCAACACAATATTAAACCAGAAAAATTCCAGTTGAAACATGAAACAACTCTATCCCTCTTTGATGATAACACCCAATAGCTTCAAAATGACTCAATTCCACCAAAACCAACTCTAATTTAGAGTTAAAATCCAAAGAATCCATGAACCCAGCAAAACATCGCCACTGAGTAGAACCAAGAACAACTCCACTCAAAATTATTTCCTCAACTAAAAAACAAGTCAATCATTTGGCTTGCAAGGAGATCCCACTCTAGCCACACCCAAGCCTTAAAACCATATAAGTTGAGCATTTTTGCTTCAACACAAATGAGAGAACAAGATGAAAACCATCCAACAAAATCATCACAAGATTTTTGAGAAACAGTTCTTTCCCCTCTCTTCTCATGACCTCCAACTAAAGCATTAAAGTCACCAGCAATAAACCATGGAATTGACAGAGCTAATCTAGCTAATTCCTCCCACAATAACTTTCTTGCTTTTATGGAATTAGCTGCATATACCAAAGTAACCATCATCTTCTCATTACCTTCTAAGTAAGTGAAAGAAACTTGCTGTTCAGAAGCAACAACAACCTATAATATCTGGTTTCTATCTTCGAATATCAGACTTTAACTATCTTCTTGAAGGCATCCCTCTGATATTCTAATAAAGTATTCTCATGATTCTAATGATTAGCACCT
Organism: Paeonia lactiflora; assembly: GCA_032362305.1. Classification (NCBI taxonomy): domain Eukaryota; kingdom Viridiplantae; phylum Streptophyta; class Magnoliopsida; order Saxifragales; family Paeoniaceae; genus Paeonia; species Paeonia lactiflora. The sequence goes on along the minus strand of JAUMHK010420437.1, from coordinate 1,451 downwards.
CTCAGAGAGCATAGACATATGTGATTGTGTATACAAAATCACCCAAGAACTGAACTTTCTAATTGCCTAAATTGTGTATATAAATTCACAGTGGACATCAAGTCTAACAAAAAAATTGATCATGATGTTATGTCGCCAGATTACCGAGTAAAAATTGGAAAGGGAAATGATTGAAAGATTATAATCATTTTACAATTTCTTCAAACACTGGAATCGAATAAGCTAGAACTCTATTGAACAGTCTGTACCTACTTATACACGACTATTTAGTTCAATATTTTTTCAATTCATTCGATTTGCTCGGCAACCAAGCAGAACATAAAGTAAATTAAAAGAGAAATTATTTAAAAAATAATAATTCGCATCTGGCACATCGATGAAAAAATAGAGAAATTTATATACAATATGATCAAACTCCTGATAAGAAGATGTCAATTCCAAATAAAAATTGAAAATGAAAAGGGTGGGGAAGAATACGAACCTCCTTGTTGATGGTTTGAATCCATGGGCTATGAGGATCGAAGACCAAGGATTTTGTCTGATTCCAATCACCTTTCAGTTCAAAATTATATAACTGTATAAATCCACGCGTTTATAAGAAAAGAGGGTCCATAATTAAGGTATTAATATTAATTAACCTGCAGACAAACGGCTTACCGATTACGAAGGTTCCCGACGGCATCACCATCACAGTTTTACTATCGATAATTAAGCACTCGTGACACCCGTGAAGACGAAGCCACCGTAGCGGCTGGGTTCGCACGGCTGGAGGACGCCGATGTCCGGCGGCGGCGGGTGGTTTCAGGCCGGAGAAGAAGAGGGAGAGGGAGGGAGAACCCTCGACCTCAACCCAGTCGCGGGAAAGAGGGAGAGCTTCTCTCTCAACCTCTCGGCCAAAAAAAGTTTTAATCTTTTAATAAGGCTTAAACGGTGTCGTTTTATATTACCACGGTTGCAACCGTGGTAATATAAAACGACATCGTTTGATTCCCACGGCCAAAAAATTGTTTTAACCTAAAAAGTTTTGATATTTTAATAAGGATTAAACGATGTCGTTTTATATTACCACGGTTGCAACCGTGGTAGATGGTAAACCTATCTACCACGGTTGAGTTCAACCGTGGTAGATATTAAAACATCTTCCACGGTTAAACTCAACCGTGGTTAGTATTAAAAGAGGGAAATTCACCCGCCAATTTTTGGGAAGTCCCGGCATTTTTTTGGTAAGCCCGGCATTTTTTTGGTAAAAATATCTACCACGGTTGGTTCAACCGTGGTAGATGTTAAAACTATTTACCACGGTTAGACCCAACCGTGGTAAATAGTTTTAACATCTACCACGGTTGAACCAACCGTGGTAGATTATTTTCACAGCTACCACGGTTAAACTCAACCGTGGTAAATACCTTAAAGCTTCCACGGTTGAACCAACCGTGGCTAATTATCCGTGG
>JAUMHK010419326.1:0-11164 GCA_032362305.1 Paeonia lactiflora | reverse complement strand
ATATATTAAGTTTTAAACATTAAGAGTTGTCTTATTTATTATAAACGTAATATTTCAAACAAAGAACTAAATAAAAATACTCAATAATTCATTAAAAAAGATAATATAATTATATTAATAATAATTTTAACCTTTTTTGGGAAAAAAATATTTTTTTCATAGTAAATAGTGAGAAAAGTTTGAAAAAATTGGTAAGGGGTGAGAAAACTCTAGAATTTTCATTTTTTTCGCAATATAAGCAGGGTCGGGCTTAGCATATCATGGGCCCTAGGTCAACTTAAAATAAAAAAATCTATTTGTTGAAGAGTTTTTCAAATTTTGGCCCTTTTCTTTTTCTTAATTTTCACAAATTTAGGCATTTTTTTCTTAATTTTTCAAATTTTAGGCCATTTTCCTATAAATTTAGACAAAATAAACTTGGGCCTAGCTCGCTTGGCCCTGGGTATAAGTCTTTTTTTTTCCGCTGATATGAATTGAGCGACATGACAAAATCTCATTCGATAAAAACGAGATTTAAGATGTTAATTTTAGCTACAACCCTAATAACAACAGGTTGATGCTATGGGTTTTACTTTAGCATCATGCTTTTACGCCCCGTTTGGTTCGTGGATTATTTTAGGGCTACGTTTGGTATAGTTAATAGAATAAGGGGAATGGGGATAATAGACCATTTCCCCAGGCATAAGTCTGTTTGGTAAATTTTATGTATGGGGAAGGGTGATAAAAAAACTAAATATGGGGATAGTTTCCCCTAATTTTATACCTCTTTTTTTGGAGGGGAAAGGAGAAAAAAAATCTGGGGAAAGGCATATTTTTTTATTTAATGCCCAAACTACCCCATTTTTAATAATTGAAATAAATTTATTTCCCTATATATCCCGATTTATGTCCTAATTTGCCAAACAAGAATTTGGGGATAGCTATCACTAATACTGCTATCCCCTTTCTCCTTTCCCCTTTCCCCTAATTTTATCCTTATTACCAAACGTAGCCTAAGGCTAAGACACTAAACCATTAAAAAAAAGATAAGAACGTTAACAAATATTTAAGTGTCAAAAAGAGAAAAGAAAATATTATTGTGGCTTTAAAACATAACAAAAAGACCGATTATATTTAAATATATTCTTTTAAGATTAACTGTATCATAAGAATTTACGTTAAAAAATATTAAAGTGTTGAAAAGAAAAAAAATCACAAAGTAAATTAGTATTTTGGTTAAATTAAAAAATTTCCCCGACTCATTTATAATTAAGGGACTTTTCGCTTTTGTAGGTTAGGTTGACCTATTTTGCTTTAGGGGCTGGTGACTTTATGGTATACACATGAATTAGCCAGTTCTTATTTGAAAAGCTTCAATTACCATCCGTATTTAGTTAAATTGATACAATATAGGCTTAGAAAAATGTTGGCTTAGTAAAATGCTGCAAACTAAGTAATGAATACGATCAAGCTCTTCATCACCATTTCTACATAGTGTTTCTTTATTTTTTCAAAAAAGAAGCAAATATATTGCATTTCCTTTTTTTTTCCATAACTTAGCTGGTTTGGTAGGAGAATTCATAGCCTTTATTTCTAAATAATATCTGCATATATTTCTCGAAGTATGAAACAAATTCCTGGAACTTCTCATATCTGCTTCTCTAGAGCTTCCTTCTGCTTAGCTTGCTTCTCTAGAGCTTCCTTGGCTTGCTTCTCTAGAGCTTGCTTCCGTACCTCTAGACATTGACATTCCTTAGCTTGCTGCCATGGAGCTGGAGCTTTAGCTTGCTGCTCTACAGCTTGCTCAGCAAACTTCCTCAAAGCGTGCATCTCTAGAGCTAGCTTAACTTGCTCCTTTGATGGGTTCCCTTCTTTTTGCTTCTTAATGTAATTGGATTTCTTGGAAGTCACGAGAGTAAATCCATCCTTGCAAGCTTCTTGCCGCATAGAGACTAGAGTCTTCCAAATCCTCCAGTCTTTGCTCTCCAGTGGGTAAAACTTAACTGAGGGGGGTGATCATAATAAAACAAATATGTAAAGTCAATAGGATTTTAGAAAGCAAGTGAAACATTCGTTTTGTATTTGGCATAATTGATGACAACAAAAATACAGAGACTAGAACACCATTATAACAAACAACATACATAAAAATATTAAAAAGAGGGGAACAATAGGGAACTACTTCAGACTTATCTACTACACTCTAAGAACACAACTGAGGGGAATGATCATAACAAAACAAATATGAGATTTGTTTTGTATTTGGCATAATTTATCCATACATCATCTTAAATAACAAATTGATGATAACGAAAATACACAAACTAGATCATCATTATAACAAATAACATATTATATATAAACAAGGTCTTAATGATGTTATCGTGTTAATATATTCTTTGATTGAGATGTGCATATATAATTTATTATATTCTTAAATTGTTTATTGTGGTGACGGGTGACCGTAAGCAATCTCTTTTCTGAGCAACATAGGAATAAAAACACGTTCAATTTTGCTAATGTTGTCGTTTAAGTAATGTGAGGGATTTCATCATGTTATGTTTTTCTAGTTTTTTAGATAGTTGGTTTTGCCCCAAGAATTGTTTGCTTGTGGTTTATATTTTGTGAAACATTTTGCTAGTTTTTAATTGTTGTTCATCAAAAAATAAAAAACAGTCTTCATTAATCCATGGTTCATCTGTGTTTTACATATGTCAAAAAAGGTGAAGAAGCGTATTGGTCCTACACTTCGGATCACTGCCAAAAAGTGGATTGTAATAATAGGATACATTTGACATGTAAGGACTCATTTTGGAGAGGAATTTCTAGGATGAAACATCATCTAGCAGGTACCCGTAAAGAAGTCAAAGAATATGTTGCATGTGGGGATAAAATCCATGATATGTTTAGGAAAATTTTAGAAAAATTACAAATGATGAAAGGTATAGAAGAATCATTTGCAGAAGAGGGTGACGGTGATGATGAGATGGAGATTGAAGGAGGGGGTAAAAACAAATCTAAAACTACACTTGATGGCGTTGTGATAAAGGGAGGTGTTAAAAACCCAAAGCAAAACAACACTGTTAACACTATGTTAAAGAAGAAAGAAAGGGATGAGGTATTTCTTGACATCTGTAGGTGTCTTTAAGCCAATGCTCTCCCTTCCAATTTAGTAAAAGATGTATTTTTTCAAATCATGTTGAAATCTGTTGGTGAATAAGGGCAGGGTTGAAGTTACCTTCTTATTATGAAGCATAGGTAACTTTTCTAAAGGAGGGGGTCAATTTGATAAGTGAGTCTATAATGCCAATCTTCAAAAATGAATGAAACAAAACAGGTTGCACTATTATATCCGACTGATGTACGGATAAAAAGAATCGTTCTATCACTAATTTTTTGGTGCATAGTCCAAGGGGGGGCAATCTTTATTAGAAGTCTCAATACTTCATCCATCCATAAGAATGTTGGACAATTGTTTACACTTTTGGACTCAATAATGGATGAGATTGGGGAAGAAAATGTAGTTCAAATAGCAACTGATAGTCCATCAGCCTATGTGGCTGCAGGAAAAATGTTAATGGAGAAGAAGAAGAAGCAACTGTTTTGGTATCCTTCTGCTGCACATTGGGAAGTTTCCTGGACACAAAGATACGTTGTCAAAGGCAGAAAAGTTATTGTTTATATTTATAAACACGGGTGGATTTTAAATCTAATGAGAGATCACACTAATAGAAAGGAGTTGATAAGACCTAGTGTGATAAGAATTGCCACTGCATCTACCTTACTTTGAGATGTTTACATGAAGAGAAGATTGGCCTTAGAGCTATGTTTGGTTCAGAGGAATGGCAAAAAGAAAGTAAGAAGGCAAAAACAGAGGGTGGAAAAAGAGCCAAACAAATCATTGTAAATCATACTGAATTTGGGGAAACATCGTACATTGTTTGAATGGTGTTGTTCCACTAGTGAAAGTGTTGAGATTAGTTAATGGAGATGTGAAGGCGGCTATAGGATATATTTATAAAGCAACGGACAATGCAAGAGATCAGATAGAAAAACTTCAAGAATGTGGAGAGCAACTACGGTCCAATATGTGAGACTATGAATACAAGGTGGGATTTACAGTTGCATAGGCCGTTACATGCTGATGGTTATTATCTTAATCCTAGGTAAATATTATTTTTCTCTTCCTAGTAATTGTCTAGTAAAATATAAACTAATTTAGTTATGTTTTATGTTCTAATAATTTGATTTCCTTTTTTTTTTGTATAGATGTCATTATGCTTCTGATTTTGAACCTACTGGCGACATAATGAAGGGTCTTTATGACAAGATCGAGAGAATGTGCCCACATAGAAAATTGAGGCAGCTAATTGATAAACAATTGGATATATTTGGAAAAGAAGAATTAAATTTTGGATGGAGATGGCCATATAAATGACGGATAAAAAACAACCAGCCAACCAGGTAAAAGTTTGATTGTTAAATTTTACTATTCTTTTTTTTTTTTTTAATTTTGTTGGCAACCTCTTTGTGGATATCGTATGGGGGATCTTGTAAAGAACTTCAAAAACTTGTCATACGTGTGCTAAGTCTGACTTGTAGTGCAACTGGATGTGAAAGAAATTAGAGCACCTTCGACCAGGTCACACTTATTTCATGAAAATTAGATGCTTTTTGATTGTACAGCATTTTTATATAATTTTATCTTCCTTTGTAGGTACATTCTAAGAAAAGAAACCGTTTGGAGCAAAAATAACTAAATTCACTCGTGGTTGTGAAGGATAATCAGAGATAGAGCAACAACATCAAAAAAGAGTGACTATGGCTGGAAACTATGATCCCATCAGTCTATCAGATATGGAATCAGGTGACGTGTGGATAGCCGAGATGGGGGATCTGTTATCTCCTTTAGAGCCTTCTTGTATGAATGATAATGAATGCTTTCAAGTTGCAGAAGGCGAGACAAGAGGGAGTGGCAAGAAAATGAAGAAGAAGAGGTACACATATTTCTGTCAAGTAAAAAAAATTTGTTTAATTTTTGAAATTTTTTGTGTAAAGAGTTGTAAACTTGGACACTTAGGACCTAGAGATCTATCCTACAAAAGAGTTGATAGGGAAGATGATCTCCCTGAAAATGAAATGGTGGAAATTATGCAAGAAGCAACACAACTAGAAAATGAGGAAGATGTGGCCACTTATGACAGTGAGTATGAAGTCTTCACTTTTGGACACTGAGGTATGAGTATTCTCTATGAAATCATATATTTTTTTCTTCATTTGATTTTGTTGGTTGTTGATTGAAATTGGGTGTTGGCTGTTAGTTGAAATGTGTGGCTGTTGGTTGTTAGTTGAAATCTGTGGCCAACAGCTTGTTAGTGAAATATGTGGCCAACAGATTGTTAACTGAAATCTGTTGGCTGTTGTATAATGATTTTTCCCTTTGATTTTGTTGGTTGTTGACTTGTTGGCTTATAATGAATTTTTTTTTCATATTATTTTTTTATGCAGATACGGAAGAAAGCAGCTTTCATTTGGCAAGATTAGAAACAAATTTTGGACAACAGCAGAAGCAATTTTTTTGTGAAGCTCAAATGTTAACATTATGAACTGGTCATTTTTTAAGCTCAAACGATCGTATCAACAACTTCTTGAAAGACCGTCCAACCGTGAGGGTAGAATGCACGGATTCTCCTAAATGGTACAAGAATCGCCACACCGTGCTTCGTGGGTGCTGATTCTAGTCGGATTCTCGCACCGTGCTTCCCGGATAATCACAAAAAAAAGTCTTAAAACAGACATCTTTTTTATCAAGATTCATGTAGAATTCTTCGGGGTTTCAAAAAACAAGAAAAAAATGAGAACAATCGTTTTAAGGTTGCTCATGCAAATAATTGTTAGATATGTCATCTTGTTTGCTGGTTATGGGTGTGATAATAGTGTTTCTATCCTCCGTCTTTTCACTTTTCAACTTGTCATTATGGTAGATGGACAATACAATTTCATTTCTTTAAAGCATGTCAAGCTTATGTACTTTATATTTAAAAAATGCATATACACAACTAACGTATTTGACTAAATAAATTACATAAATTTAATAAATTCACAATTGTGGTGGAATTTAATGTTACAACTTACAAGGTTCAATTGACTAATAAAAATATTTGAGATTGTGTGTACAAGTACTACAAAAAATAAATTAAATAATAGTATTTTTCATGTCAAATAGAAATATTTATGATTTTATTTTCCTATACTCGCTGCACCCGAATCCTTTATAATTTAGAATTGTCGAATCTCCGCACCCGAATCGCACCAGCACCCAAATCCGCACCAGAATCCGTGCTTCATAGGTGAAAGGAGAGCAGTTGGTTGATTAGTTTATTTTATATAATATAATGTAGTTATTTTGAGAACACTTTGAAAGACAAGCTACTTGTCTATGTTACTCGGACTCGGGTACGAGTGTCGGATATGGGTGTGTATCGAGGAGTCGGACTCTTGAAAGTCTTAAAAATGAGATACGGGGACACGGCAAAAAAAGATCCAAAAATTTAGTACGGGTACGGGGATACGTCATACAATATAGAATTGTATAGGATTTTGTTTAGTAAAATTTATGAAATGTGAAAATTACATTTCAAATTCTACATGCATCCTGTATTTATAAAAAAAATCAATTAAAGAACACAAAATCAACAACTAAGATGATTATTGTTATAGAATTAACATAACAAAATAATAATAACAATACAAATTTCAGCATTAAGGAGATGTGAAGGATCCGTGAGAGACATGAAGGATCCGGTAAGGATCCCATACCCACACCCATGTCATATCCTACCGACACGGGTACTCCCTGATTTTAGAAGAGTCCGAGTATCATAGCTACTTGTGCAGTAGTATTTATCTTGAATTGTTCTCCTAATATATTGTTTTTGATTTATGAATATGAGATTACCAACAGTTTGCAGACATGTTACGATGATTTGGAAATGAGATAGTTAATAGTTGTGTACTATAAATAGTTTGTAAACTTGTTTTGTTCTTGTGATATACATTCATGTAGTTGTAGTCTTGTAGGTTTTATAAGTGTAGTCTTCTAGATTTGTAGTTACATTTAGTAAATTCTTCAGGTTATATGTATACGTATACATATGCATGTATATGTACATGTACATTTAATTGTATTTTACCCGATATACAATCCCATATAGCCAGTGTTTTCAAAAGCATCGCCTAGGCGCACTTAAGCCTTGTAGGTTTTATAAGTGTAGTCTTCTAGATTTATATATACAATCCCATATAGCCAGTGTTTTCAAAAGCGTCGCCTAGGCGCACTTAAGCGCTAGGCGCCTACTTTATCGCTCATAAGACCCCTAAGCGAAGCGATCTGAACCTAGGCAGGAGTGAGCGCGGTTAAGCGCCAGGCGCCGCTTACTTCTATTTTTAAAATTTTGTTATTTTTAAGCCGTAGATCTTAAATTTTAAGATCTCAGCCGTTAAATCTTAATCCTATATAAGGTTTTGACCCGTCAAAGCAACCAAAAAAAAACCCGTGCTATGTGTTTGCTCTCTCCATTGGACATTCGGACCTTCGTCTTCGACTTCTCTTCTGTCTCGCCTAGGGTTTTGGCAGATTGATCTCTAGGGCCGACGATTTCTCCTCTCGGCAGGTCGGCGACGGTGCTCCAGTGACTGAGGTATGTCCAATTTAGTTTTCTTCTTCTTCTTCCTTTTTTTTTCTTTTTCTTGTTGTTGAACTGTTATGGCTCCTTTTTTTCCTCCTAATCATCTAATCAAATGTTTTCTGTCTCAGATTCCTCTATTCCTCTTCAATCTTCTGGTTTCTATTCATCAATTTGAAATGTCAGATTCCACTTCCAAGTTCCAGCAAAGGTATGTTTCTCAATTTGACCTCTGTTTTTTTTATTCATACTGTGTATATGCTCTATTTTATGATATGATTATAATCTTGTGATGATTAGTTATAATTTGTAAATTGTAATTGATATTGGGTGTTGGATTTTGTATAATGCGTCTTGCTAACTTTTTTGTTAGTGTCTAATACACACATATTCTTAAATTTTCTACATATCATGTTCTTACTAAAAGTATTGCAGCCTTCAATATTCATGACACCCATTTTCTGTGAGGTCATTACCGGTGCTGCTAGTTATCCTATTTTTTATGTAAAAGCTCTACAAAAAGAAAAAACAAATTACATCTTGATGTAATTTGTTTTTTTCTTTTTGTTGAGCTTTTACATGAAAAATAGGATAACTAGGAGCACTGATAATGACCTCACAGAAAATGGGTGTCATGAATATTGAAGGTTGCAATACTTTTAGTAAGAACATGATATGTAGAAAATTTAAGAATATATGTGTGTATTAGGCTGCTAGATGTATAAATGGAGAATTTTCATTTAATGTATTGGGTTTCATATTTTATTTTATAGAAAATTTCCAATCTAGAGAATGTGACAGGGGCACAAATTGGTCTCTGTTTTTTGTAATTGATATTGTTAATTTGTTTTATGCTCTGTTTTTCTAATTAGTTATAATTTGTTATTTTGGCTGTATTTAGATGTCATCTGAACCTAGCCAAGCTTCTTCCAATCCAAATTCTCAAGACCCGGCATGGAAATATCACCACCTTGCTAATCCACGTGACAAAGGTCATTTGACATGCAATTTTTGTGGCCATTTAAGCAAGGGAGGTGCATATAGGGCCAAACAACATCTTGCACATGTAGGAAAAAATGTCAAGAAATGTCAGAAAGTCCTGGCTGATGTTAAGGTGGAAATTCTCGCATTCATGCAGAAAAATGGTGAACAAAAATCCGCTTGTGATTGGGAAGACGATTTTGATGATGGTGATTATGGAATGGAAGATGCAAATTTGGAAATGGAAGATGCGCGTGCACATCAAAGAGGTAAAAGACCACTCGGTAGCTCTTCTGGAAGCACTAAGCTGCATAAAAAGGGAAGGAGCATTCCCCGTGGCAGTGGCACAATTGACTCGTTCTATACCCCTAAACCTTCAACTAATCAAGGTGATAGGCGACGTCAAACAACAATGAATGAACATGGAAAAGGCCAAGATTTACTTAGAGAAGAAGCATGCCAAAAAATTGCAAGGTTTTGGTATGATGCAGGGATACCTTTCAATCTTGTTAGGCTACCAAGTTTTACTCCAATGACTCATGCGATCTGTAAGTATGGTAGGAATATGAAGCCTCCAAGTTATCATGAGATTAGAGTGAAATGTTTGAAGAAGGAGATGGATTTCACCTTAGATATGTTGAAAGATCACAAGGAGTCATGGACAAGATTTGGTTGTTCGATAATGTGTGATGGATGGAAGGATAGGACATGTAGACATTTGCTGAATTTTTTAGTAAACGGCCATCTTGGGTCAATTTTTATCGAGTCTATTAATTCTTCGGCTTACGTAGAAGACGGATTGAGGATGTTTCAATTAATTCAAAGCTTCATTGATCGTGAGGTTGGGCCTTCAAATGTCGTCCAAGTTGTTACAGACAATGCTTCGACAATGAAGAAAGCTGGTAAGCATTTTTAAGTTCTTCTATCTTAAATATAGAGTTATGTAGATGCATGTGAGTTTAAATGTTTAATTAATCATTGTTTGTTACTTTGTTAATTGTTAAGTAGGTGAGTTTTTGGAGACGCACTATAAGAACTTGTATTGGACACCATGTGCTGCTCACTGCCTAGACTTGATGTTAGAAGACTTTGGCAAGATTCCAAAGATCAAGTCAGCACATGCGAAGTCAATTGAGATCACCGGATATATTTATAGAAGTGCAAGGTTGTTGGATACGATGAGAAGGTTCACCGGTGGGAAGAATTTGTTGAAGCCAGCTAAGACTAGGTTTGCCACTGCCTTCATCACAATGAAGAGAATGTACACTCTCCAAAGTTGCTTGAAGAAGATGGTTACTTCTGAAGAGTGGACAACTAGTCCATGGGCAAAAGAAGCAATTGGCAAGAGAGTGTCTACAACAATTTTAAGTGTTCAGTATCAAAGTATCTGAACCTTATGTGACTGTGCTCAAATTAGTTGATGGGGAGAAAAAGCCAGCCATGGGATATATTTATGAGGCTGTTAAGATAGCTTCCCAAGAGCTTGCTGGATCTTTCAAACAAGACCCCCGAACACTTGAGGAATTGTAAAAGATCGTTAAAGCAAGGTGGGAAATTTAGCTCTGTAAGCCTTTGCATTCTGTAGGCCATATTTTAAATCCGGGGTACTATTATGCACAAAAAGAGATTGATGGGGATATTTCCATGCAAGGAGATTTCATGGATGTTGTTGCTACGTTGGGTGTGACAACCCAAGAGCAAGACAGTATTATGTCTGAGTATCCTATATACAAAGAAGCGGGCGGGTTATTTGGGAAAGATGTGGCAAAGAGACAGAGAAGCCAATTTTCACCTGGTAACATACTTTGATAATATATTTTTCCAATTTATTATTTTAGTATTTTATTTGGTAATGTATAATATTAAGTACTAACATCTACGATTAAAAATTTTCATGTATAGCTGATTGGTGGATGACGTATGGTATATCCACTCCACATTTGCAAAAGTTTGCCATTAGGGTCTTGAGTCTTACTTGTAGTTCATCTCCCTGTGAGAGAAATTGGAGTGTTTTTGAACAAGTAAGTGCTCTATTATTACAATTTGTTGTTACACTTGGTTTATGATTTATAGAACATGAATTTTTTTGGTATAGGTTCATAGCAAAAGGAGAAATAGACTCGCACAAGAACGATTGAATAAGTTGGTCTATATCAAGTATAATCGAGCTATCAAACGTAAATTTGACTTGCGTGAGAAAATTAGACCATTGGTTTTAAAAGAGTTTGATGAATGTAATGAGTGGGTGACTGGAGTCATGGAAAAAGACGGAGGTGGTGAAAATGATCCCGTCTTTCCAGATGACGAACATCCTTTGACATGGGGAGATGTCTCTAGAGCTGTTGGGGCGGATGAGCCGATCCACAATCTTAGACAAAGGTCTTCAAGAAGACCATCTGGTCCATCTACTTCTTCGACTTCAGCATCAGTGATACAGGTTAATGATGATGCATCTTCTGATGAAGCGAATGAAGATGGTGATGGTGATGGGTACAACTCAATTGATGAAGATGAAGATA
>JAUMHK010411047.1:0-11196 GCA_032362305.1 Paeonia lactiflora | reverse complement strand
AGGATGAGTCCATATCTGGCTCTTTAGTTGTTGGAGGCATCATTAGTCCAGATAGTCCAGGCGTCATTATCTTAAATAATAGTGCTTTTATGTTGTATCTCCATGCTAGGCTATGGAGGTGTTGCCTCGCCTTCCTATGATGGAGGATGGGTGAATTAAACGATAAATCCGCAAGGACTTGTCCTTTTATTGATGAGCGAGGGGAGTACTGCATGTCGTATGCACTGAGATCTATTCCCCATTTTGACACTCAACTATTGAGGTTAGCTTTGTGGAGTACTTCATGCAGAGGGGAGTTGGGGTAAACAATTATGGGGTGTGCTTGGAAGTAGTGTGCTAGTTTGCGAGATGTCATCACCAATGCCAACAATAATTTTTCCAATGGAAAATAGCGGGTCTCGGCATCTTTTAAGGTGTTGCTGATAAAGTATATTGGTTGTTGCACACTTTAATTTTCTCTTATGGCAACCGCACTGACGGCATGAGGTGAGATCGAGAGGTATAAGTAGATAGGTTCTCCATATTCAGGTTTGGACAGTACTGGTAGGCTTTCAAGGTGGGAGATCAGTGTTATAAAAGCGTCGCAACATTGTTAATTCCATGGTTCCTTGGTTCCTTTTCTCAAAGTCTGAAAGAAGGGCGACACTTATCTGAACTTTTGGAGATGAATCTACCCAAGGCATTTATCATGCCATTGAGCCTTTGGACTTGGCGCTTGGTGGTAGGAGGTGATAAATTGCTTAACGCCTCAATTTCGGTGGGGTTGGCTTCAATATCGCAAACTATGACAAGATGATCAAGGAACTTTCCAGAGTCGACTCCAAATGAACATTTTTTGGCATTGAACCTCATAACATATTATCAAAGTCGTGTAAATACCTGGCCCATGTGTGTGAGGTGGTCTTGCGAATGCTGACCTTTTACGATGGTGTCGTCTACATAGGCCTCTAGTATCTTATCGTTCATACCTTCAAACATTCATGACACCAAAAGATGGTAGGTAGCCCCAACATTCTTTAGCCCGAATGGCATTATATTTTAATAGAATACCCCACTTGGGGTGATGAAGGCCGTCTTCTCTTGATCACTTTTCTTATTACGAACTTGATGATATCCCGAGTAAGCGTCAAGGATACTGAGTCGGGTATTACCCATAAATGGAGTCTATTAACTGATCAATCTTCGGGAGAGGAAAGTTATCCTTGTGGTAGTGCTTGTTCAGATCAGTGAAGTCAATGGCGACCCTCCATCCACATGTCTTCTTCTTTACGCATACGGGGTTGACGAGCCATTCTGAGTGTGTATGCTCTCTTATGAAGCTAGCTTTGAGCAACCTATAAACTTCTTCCTTCATCGCTTGGGCACGTTCATCTGACAGACCTCTTTATTTTTAGGTGACAGGGCGCACCTTAGGGTCGACATGTAACTCATGGAAAGCTAGGAGACGTCAACGCCACGTATCTCATGCGGTGAATAGGAAAATACATCCAAATTTTGCTTAAGGAAGGAGATTATTTGATTTTGTTTGACAAGGGAGAGTGAGTTGCCAACTAGGAAGAATTTTTTAGGGTCTAAATCGTTGATGCCAACCTTGACTAAGGCTTCCCCAGCTCGGTCTTCAGGTTTCAAGACCATCTCCTCTATGCTGGGCCATATTGTAATTACTATTTGGAATCAAGGTTCTTTTTATCGTCGTGTTGATTATGGCGAGCTTTCCTTTTTTCAACTTTGGCCCTGTCATCATGAACGCAACAAATGCATGTATTATAAAATTCAATAGAATTTACCTGAGTGGATCTTCACTTGTTAAGCTCGCGATGTGGTGAACATGTTCGAGTAATCTTTGTTACAGGTTGTTCCTAGTGGCCAATGTTTGGGAGGCTCATGTCTGCATACATTCATTTTTTATTAGGAGACCCGTAGGAGATATCTTGGTTTCTCACTGCTTGGAGGTCCTCAGGTACAGGAGAGTGACCAGTGAGCTGAATCATGAAACACTCTCTGGCGATGGCCTGGTTACCTATGATTTCCATAATCCCTTTAGGTACATGGAAGCGGATGGCTTGGTCATAAGTAGAGGGTCTTGCTTTCAATTCGTAAATCCATGGTCTCCCTAGGATGGCGTTGTATGTTGATCTCTCATTCATGATAACAAATTCTTGGTGCATAATAATGGGTCCAACTTGTACCTTTATAATGATGGACCCCTTTGGAAAGGTGCACATCCTGTCAAAACAACATGCACTAAACTTATAAGGATAGAGGTGATGGTCAAGAATTTGAAGCTTATCCCATAAATTCCTGAAAACAACATTGACACTTGAGCTCGAATATACCAAGAGGCGTCCAACATTAAAATTAGTAAGGTGATAGCAAATGACTAAGGCAATGTGTTGGGGTGTTGAAATCCCTGAATCAGGTAGTGATCACTAAAATAGAGAGCCAAGTTCCAATTTTCTTCCCCTCTTTGGGAGATGAGGCATGGTTCAGAGGAGGTATTATAAACATGTGGATCACTTTTGGCTCTCTTATACTCCCATCTTAATAAATGAGTGGCACGTCCCTCCAGTTCATAGCATGTATGGATAGCATCAATGGTGGTGATAGTAGGTGTTGGTTGATGATTGTGTGGTTGTGTTTGGTTTTGAGTAGGAACTATGGGTATTGGTTGATGCTGAGCAGGCTAGTGCTTCTTTTGGTGACGAGAACGGGGACGTCAATAGGGAAGGCTATTGGTTTAATGCTGGTTGTCATGATTAGGATCGGTGCTGGAGATTCTCTTAGATCTCCAGAGTTGGTGATATTCAGTGGTGTTAGGAGGTGAGGAACGAGCACGGGAGTGGATAAGCGAGGAGTTGTTGGTGGCCACCATATTTTTTATTTTTGAAGAGAAACGTCAACACAAGCTTTTTGTATTATTTCCCACTGACGGCGCCAATTGTGTGGGGGAAAATACGCACAACAAGGTGATGGTAACAAGACTACTTGTCGATGCACTTTGATAATGTCTGCTACTTGTAGGCTCAATGAAACACCTACGTCAGAGGTGGACGACGTGCACCCGTCCGATTCACCTCCGACGGTGGGAATAAGTATGGGCTATAAAAGTTGTAAAAAATAGGGGGGATTAGGTTGTAATGCTTGGGGTGTGTGCAGGTGTGAAAGGAAATAAGAGAGTGAGAGAATGTGATACCAGAGTATGTTTGTGGAGGTAATATGTCGTAAGTCATAAGTTATCCCATGAGCTTTATAGATGCCTCTCTTATATAAGCGTCCATACTTGTTATACCGTGCTTAGGAATCATAGATGTGATAGAAGTTTGAGTCATAACCTAAAACATACTTTCACACCTAGTAGGAGTGTGCCTCCTTGTTGTAATCTAATTGCACATCTTGATAAGGTAGAGTCGTATTAGGAGTTGGCGACCACCATATTCATGTTGTGTTATTGTAGGATTAGGAGTGTGTTGTCGAGCTGGAGCGTGTTGGAGTAGGTTTTGACACTCTGAATGGTGACCTGTACTTGGTAGTCCAAATATGAATGTGGCATCCGAAATGGGGTCATGGCGCCCAAAATGAGGTATGACACACGAAATGGAGCATGACACCCAAAATGGGATGTGACACCCAAAATGGGGCGTGTCATCCAAAATGGAGCGTGACATTCAAAATGGAGCATGACACTCAAAATGGAGGTTGGCGTCCGAAATGGAGTCTGACACCCAAAATGGAGCTTGGAACCCCGAAATGGAGTCTAGCACCTAAAATGGAGGTTGGTGCCCAAAATGGAGGTTGGCGCCCAAAATGGAGTTTGGCACCCACAATGGAGGTCGGTGTCCTAAATGGAGAGTTGTTGCCCAAATAGAGAGTTTTCGCCCAAATGGAGAGTTGTTACCCAAAGTGTAAATGACATCTAAAATAAGAGCGGGCATATCCTTCACACACGAGTGTCGCGATAGTCAAGCAGATAAGAATGTGAGATAGAAGGCAAACGGGTAAGGATGCAAGGTGGTGGGAAATCGCTGATGCAGTTAGGAATGCTAGACGTGGAGTCATGCACTGTGAGTACCATAATGATGCAGTAAGGTGGGTAAAACTAGTGATGGGAGCAGTTATGTGGTTTCCATGCATTGCATCATGCGATTTTAGTGGTGATGCTAGGTGGCAAATGGTGTTAACGCATGGCATCATGCAATTTTAGAGGTGAGACAATGTGGCAAGCGACTAGATAATGTTGGGAAGAAGGTGATTACGCTAGGGGAGGGTGACAGGAGCATATGCAGTCTAGTGTGAGGTATGGATGCAAATGGTAGAGAACATGCGAGTAGGGATGAGGGGCCGATAAGGTGGGGTAAGGAGCAGATGATATGAGGAGTATATGGTTGACAAAAATGGGCCGGTTAGTATGAGGGTATCGGTGGCACAAGGGAAAAGGAGGTGATGCATTTTTGTTAAAGCTGAAGGGGTTAAGAGATTGAAAAGTTGACGAGTAGGTGGGTGGGGTTAGTCGATTAGGTGGGTTGGGAGTAAATATCAACGCAAGGAGTCAGGGACATGGGAGGTGGGTTATCAAGTGGAGAAAGTAAATGGGAGGCAGTTCTATACAGTTTAGGGTTAATAATATTGCAGTTTAAGGGATACGATTCTAGTTTTAGGGATATAATTCTAGTTTTGGGGATTCGGTTCCTATTTCAAGGGAATGCAATTCTAATTTTGGGAATGGGATGCGACGTTATGGAGTGCATGATGCAAGTAAGGGGAGATGGTAGAAAACTGTTAAGTGGATTGTGGAATGCAGATATTCAGGTGGCGGGTGGAGGTTGTGTAGAGTAGATAGGGGATACGAACGCGAGTTGGCAGGCGTGAGCGACATGTGGTGTGCAGTTGGTTATCATGGTTGCCAGTGGCAGTTAGGTGGGATACAATTTTGCGGTATAGGTGATGCAATAATGGTTAGGAGGTGGAGGCGGGTTGGTCGGAATTGGTTAAGGGTGGAGGAGAGGATTGAGATATACCTTTAAACTTTATTTTGCCATTAATTTATCGTCTGACCTATGATTTTAGAGCCGTAAAATGTAAGTTGGGGTTTTTAAGTGTTCTGGACACATTGGTGAGATCAAATATGGAGTTTGAGACTATTACATAGGACGTGGTTTGAAAATCACCTCTTTTACAAGCTTTGGATGCATTTTATTCAAAAATGCGGAGTAGTCATTTTAATTTTAGAATTGTGGTATTTCTACAAATGTGATGAATGAAGTGTATGAGAGCAAAAATATGGATGACCCCAGCCCAGGGATAAGCTCGCTGGATAGCCCCAGCCTCGGGATAGCCTATTTTCTTATGCGTATTGGTGTTGGTGTACTTAATGTCGGTGGAGTACATCCAAGCCCCTAGTGTTAAGAAGGAGATAACCTGGAAAATGGAGATGTTTCACCTTCATTACCTTCTCACATGCAAGAGTTATTCGTGTGGAGATTGTGGTGTTGAATAAATAGTACAATGCTGACTGCCAAATGGAGTAAAGAGAACAACGTCTATTTTAATCGAAGAATAGAGTGGAGATGTTGGGGAGTTGGAGGGAAGTTAGTGGGGATATGGAGAGTAGTTAATAGTTTGGGTGTCCCTAGTCGAACTATGTTACTAAAAATTATGGAAAGAACAAGTCCTTGTTCATACTAGGTGTGGTGAGTGACGACCATTAATAATAATTCCTGGCAAATGCGAGTTGGAGATTGTAGGTGTAAAAACCAGTGTAGATGATGCATTAATGTCTATTTCATAATGTGAATGGAATGATGCATGGATATTTATTTATTAATGAACAACCTATATGAGTATGAGTGCATGGATGATCTGCCTATGTATGAATGAATTTATGTTATACTTAACCTTTTGATGGATAATTCTTGTTTGGTGATTCAGGTTTTGAGAAGACCCTGTCATCTTTACTCGTCTGAAAACTTTTGAGCCTGCTTCATTAATGTTATTCCAGATAGGCGTCTCTCCTCTGTTGTTGTTGAAACTCTACCATGAGGGAGTTTTTTCATCATGGCCAGAACTCTACCATGAGGTAGTTTCCTTCATTGTCACCAAAACTCAACTATGAGGGAGTTTCCTTCATCGTAGCCAGAACTTAACCATGATGGATTTTCCTTCGTCGTCATCAACACTCAACCACGAGGGAGTTTCCGTCATCATTGCCAGAACTTAACCATGAGGGATTTTCCTTCGTCGTTGCCAGAACTCAACCATGAGGGAGTTTCCTTTGTCATCGCCAGAACTCAACTATGAGCGAGTTTCCTTCGTCGTTACCAGAACTTTACCATGAGGGAATTTCCTTCGTCATCCCCAAAACTCAACCACGACTGATGGCATTCCTTCCTTTAGTCTCCAAGCTTTATTGCCATAGTGCAATTACTTCTCGTGCTTTCAAGGTAAAGAACATTATGGGTGTATTAGGAGTTCTCATCCTGTCATGTATGCTATGTCGTAGCATGGGCTAGCTATTATTGGAGTATATATATGGAGTGGAGATAGTTATGGAGGCAAGTACATACATATAATGAATTATACGGTGATAAGCAATACAAAGTCAAACGTGGACGAGGCATAATGATAATGGGAAAACTATAATGATTTTATATTGATTTGAAACACAAAATTCTAAGGGAGCAGACTTGGTGCCCATTATTAGAGAAACTGTAAAAAGTATCAATTCTTCTAAGCGATACTTTGGTGGCGATTTTCCTTCTTTTCTATCATGATCTTTTCGTCTTGAGCATAAAAAATGCACCCATTTTGAATTTCATCTTATTGCAACTGAATTCTTCTTCTTCTATCAAGCTCACGGTGTGGCAAATAGATACGGGAGACTTTCTTGGATATGAGGTCTTGGCGATCAGTATCTAGGCAGTCCATGTCTTTAGACGTTCACTTCTATTTGGAGGAGCCATAACTAACATCGTAGTTCCTATCATCTTGAACTTCCTCAAACATAATAGAGTGACTGGTAATTTGAATCATAAATAATTCCCTGGCGGTCACTTGGTTACCTATGAATTCCATTACTCCTTCAAGTACAGGAAAGCAGATGGCTTGATCATAAGTGGATGACCGTGATTTCAATTCATGAATCGAAGGTCTTCCAAGGATGTCATTATATGTCGATTGTTCATCCATGATGACAAATTATTAATACGTGACTATTAGTATGACCTAGACCTTCAAAATGATGGATCACTTGGGAAAAGTGTACATGCCATCAAAACTGCATGCAGAGAATCGACAAGGAAATATGTGATGGTCATCGATATGGAGTTTATCCCATAAGTTTTGAAAGATGACATTAATGCTAGATCTAGTATCCACCAAGAGGCACCCGACATTGAAGCTCGCAAGCTGACAACAAATAACTAAGGCATAATTGTGGGATTGCTACACACCTTACACCGGATAGTCATCACTAAAATGAAGGGTCATGTTCTAATTTTCTTCGCCTCTTTAGGAAATAAGGCGTGGTTCATAAGAGATGTTGTAGACGTTAGGATCACCCCTTGCCCTCTTGTATTCTCTTCTTAGGGTACTAGTGTCATGACCTTCAGGTTCATAGCAGGCATGAATGACATCTATTATGGCAATGGCGGGTATTGCTTCACGGTTGAATTTATGCTTTTGGTATTGCTGCCTATCGTCGTGGCTTTTCCCACTTTTTCTTTTTATTTAAACGATCGTTATCATTGATGTGACCCCTTTTGTCGGTCTTTCAGTTACGGAAATCATCTAGGTGGCCATTTTTTAGCAATTTATCCACATGTTAGTGAAGGGCGTAACATTGGTCAGTTATGTGTCTGACAGTTTTATGATAGTCACACCACTTTGATTGGTCCTTAGTGTAGGCATTATGAGTGCTTACTGGTATAGGTTGTTGGAAAAAAAGACCTATTTTTGATTAAAGGGAGAAGCTCGCTGAGTGGAATCTTACTAATATTTATGGCGGTGCATTGGTCCTCTCTCTGAGAATTATTCCTAATGTAGTAGTCATGAGACTTGTTTAAAGGTATCAGTCATTTGGTGTCCTCCTTCTTTACTACCACATATTTGAGCTTGTGCTTTTGTTCAGATTCTATCATGGAGTCAACCGTCTAAATATTGTGGACTACGTGCATAAAAGTATTGATATCAGCAGGATGCTTATGCACCAATATTTGGAGTAAGGCAATGTTGCGTGACACTTGAAGACCATTATGGAATGGTCGTATTACTTCTGAAGGAATGTGGTCCCTTATTTTACCGTATAAAGTCCAGAATGTATCAATTAATTACTTGAGGCTTTGGTCATCGGCCTATCTACATTGAGTGAGATCCGCCATAGTAACTGAAACCTAGAGGGCAGTGACATATCTCTTTTGGAATTTCGTGGTGAGTTGTGCCCAATTTTGTATTGACCATGGAGCGAGGGTGTTTAACCAAACCTTAATGGCATTAGGAGACAGAGTTTGTGGAAAGACCTTACATTTAAATCATTTGTTATTCGAGTAGAGCATTAGGCGATTCTTAAAGGCTTTAATATGATCTGTCTGATTAGTAAAGCTATCGTATGGTAATTCCCAATAGATATCGTGATAGCTAGTGGGAGTCGGCGTGTCCAAAATCCACTGTGTGAATGGGGATCGGCCGGGAACAAAGTGTGAGACCTAAAATTTTTTGCCATATTTTATATTATTTTATGCCAGGACAATTTGGTTATTTACTTTGTAATGATATTTCATGTGTTTTGGATATTACTTGAACAATATTTAACTTTGTGTGGCACAAGTGTAAATAGTGTGAACCTTCTTGGATGAAGGAGTTAATTTTAAGTGGTGTTGCTTTTATGTAATTTTAAATTACTTGGTGACTTTATGTAATTCTAATTAAGTTATTATAGTAGGGTTTAACTTGAGCCATTGGATCAAGATCATGATCCAATGGATATGGTTTAATCTTAATTTTAACCGGTAGTTTTAATTCTCTTCAATTTGTAACACCTGCATTCATGATCATTTAGATAAATTGTTAGTGGGAGATAATCTCTTTTATTCTCTATTGATTCTACTCCCCACCATTTTCTTGTAACCAATTTTCTTCTCTTTATTTTCTTTTACTCCAACCTTTACTCTTTGCATAACTTAACTCCCGAGAGAGTTATGTTTCATTTGAAAATCCAAAATTAGTCTATGTATGTTACCCTGAGAGAGAGAGAGAGAGAGAGAGAGAGAGAGAGAAGTTTCAGCATCTTACACTTGTACTTCTTGTTTTTGGAATTAGTACAATCGGTGTCTTGAAGTTGTACAGTGAGCTTTTGTAAGTGGTACTTTTCCTCTCTCTTCTTTAATCTTTTCCTTTTCTTCCTTTTCTCATTTGTCTGTACTTGTTTTCATGAGGAAAAATGGAACTACAGAAGATTATTCTTGGATCACTAAGGATTGCTTATGAAGGTTGGACGCTGGTTTGGGACTTCATGTGAGTGTTCATTCTTCTCTTTAGGATAGTCTGTGACTTTCCGTTTGTGAGTTTCGATGGGGATAAGGATTTCACCATGAAACTCCAAGAATTGTGATTTTGTTGATAATGATGTTAAGATTAAGATTGAACATTGGAATATGGTTATGTTGATGTTAGAAAGTTTCTCGTGAGATTAGTTTGCATC
Source organism: Paeonia lactiflora (assembly GCA_032362305.1). Classification (NCBI taxonomy): domain Eukaryota; kingdom Viridiplantae; phylum Streptophyta; class Magnoliopsida; order Saxifragales; family Paeoniaceae; genus Paeonia; species Paeonia lactiflora. The sequence continues at coordinate 1,505 of JAUMHK010411047.1, read as the reverse complement.
TAGGTTGAGTGTTAAGTGTTTTAAATGATGTTATAGAACGAACAAGAGGGGGAAGACAACTACAGGGTTTCAATTGAAACCTTGGGTTCGATTTAAAGCACCACAGTCAAACCACAGGGCTTGATTTAGGTCTCTTATTGCGAATCATGCACCTCAATTTGAGGCTTTTGCAAGTGGTGTGTTTCGAGTGAAACACTCAGAATCGACCTATAGAGTTCGATTCTAAGTGTTTCAGTCAAAACACTGGTTTCAATTGGCACTTTATTTAATATATATTCTGCTTTTCAAAATTCGAATAAATGTTTTTGATAAATTATTTCCTAAAATAATTTTAGAATATATAAATATATTGTGTCAATTTACCATAAGGGACTTTTAAGTTTAAAAAAAAACCCTTGTATGTTCAGGAGTAGTTTTACGGTGTTTAGATCCAGAAATTAGTAGGAATATTTATATTTATAAATTACATGAAAACCATATTGTATATTATTATATATATGCCTCTTAGTTGTTATATATATTATATTCGATGTAGATATATTCTATGGTTTATTGTATATATTATTATATTACATTCTTGGTTATACTATGATATTGTTGTTTGTAAATATTATATACATGTATTCCGAACACGTAGAAATTTGACAATACTTGATATTGTTGTATTTTCCTATTTGTCACCAAGTTGACAAATAGTGATTAGAATAGAATATTAGTTTTGGATTATTTCTAAAATCCCAAATTAAATTCCTTGTTATTTTAAATAGAACATTTTATTCTATTTAAATTGGATGTATATAGTTATTACTTTATAAGATGACTCCGATCGTGTTTATGTTATTTTTGATATTTGAGAATTAAGAAAAATGGGATCATTATGCTGTTTGAGTTATGTTTAACTCAAGATACGTTGATTTTGACTTTAACTTTAGTTTGAGAACCACGAGTCTTTGAGATGGTATAGACACCCTGAGTTCAGGATGTGGCATCCCTGATTCTTTCATTGATTAGCGAGCGATTTCACTTTCTATTTCAGTACGTACAACATAATTGAGTATGTGTCATCACTATACAGTGGATGCGATACTTTCATGGGTAATAGTGCACCCAATGTTTGTGTGGAGGGGTGATGACTGTCTTACAGTTAGGGTGTATTCTAGTGGCCTTGCATTGATTATTAAGTAATCAATGTTATACATTATTGATTACAGAGTAGTCCGATGTTCTATATGTTATATGAAAGTTATGATATAGCTGAATACTCATTTACAGATGATATTGGGTTATCACTGTAATGACTTATTCACTATTTAGAATAGTTGACTTTATCTCGACATTGACTTTGGTGGGACATAGTTCAATTATCTTGAGTCATACCTAGGAGGTCCTTGCTCTACTTTTTCTTTTGTGCATTTGCTCTTAATTCTCACCATAGATATCATATACCCAATATAGTAGAGTGAGTTGGATTACTTTCTCTCCTTGGATTCATGAGTCATATGTTG
>JAUMHK010399937.1:0-11213 GCA_032362305.1 Paeonia lactiflora | reverse complement strand
GTTATGGTAGATGTTCTGAGTAACTGGAAACTGATACGAGTTTGGTTTCATAGAAATGAACACTATTTTTAGAAAATTTAAAATTGTTTAGTGTTGAATACACTATTTGAATCATCTTGAATCTTGAGGTTGATTGAATGTGCCTGCAAGTATTATACCTGTTAACTATATAATAATTTATAATTGCATATCCATCGAATTTCCTTGTATAATCATTAGTAAGGACAATCAATAAATCAACATGCACATGAGATATAATCAAAGCAAGATAACTTACATCTAAAATAACTGGGGTTGTTCACTATGCATCTTAGACTCGGACTCCTAAGTCACATCGTTCTCATTCTTACTCCACTGAATCTTAACCATATTGTAAGACCCTTTTCTAGTTTATTTTGTTAAAGTATCAACGCTCTTTAATGGTTCGCAAACCAACCTTTCAGTTTCTTTGACTTCCAAGTGATCAAGATCGATCACATAAGATGGATCATCTACGTATGGTTTCAGCATTGAAGCATGAAAAACATAGTGTATACTAGAAAGTTTCTTAGGTAACTTGAGTTGATAAATTACTTTACCAATTGTTTTAGGACTTTGAATAGATCGATACATTGTAGTACTAACTTACTTTTGTCTCCAAATATCCTAACACTTTAAACTGAGGACACTTGGAAAAATACCTCATTGTCATTTTTGAAATTGAGATCTTAATGTTTTGCATTAGCATAATTCTTATATTGACTTTTAGTGATTTTCAATCATTCTTAGATTATCACAGTCTTTTCTTATTTTTTCCTAAATAATTTCAGATCCATGTAGAGATTTATTACCAACTTCTTCCCATCAGAGTGGTGAATGACATGATTTCCAATAAAGAGTTTCATACGGTTTCATCCCAACGCTTGAGTAATAGTTGTCATTATAAGTAAACTTAACTTAAATGCAAATGATCATACCAACACTACAAAAAATATGTTTTGTTGCGACGGTTTTATAGCGGCGCTTTTAATTAAGTGCCATTATAAATGATTTATAGTGGGGTTTTTTAATTTAGTGACGCAAAAAATTCCACCAATATATTTGTAGCGACACCTATAAAAATAACCCCTACAATAAATATTTTATAGCGACATAATTTATTGGGGCGATTATATGAAACGACGGGATAAAGTAAAATAAATGGCGGGAGTTTTTGGCGCAGAAAAGTGGGAATTGAGATTTTTTATTACGACGCTTTTCTTCTTATAATGTCGCTATAAATACATAAAATAAAATAAAATTATTTTTATATATTATTTTTTTAATTTTATCAAATATTAATTACTTTTAAAACATATGTAGTTTAGAATGATAGACTTAACTCAAACCCCTCTTCCCGTCGGTTGTGTGCCATATTCTCATCCAACCCATATTCAGCAACACGGGTTAGGGTTTACAAATCTACTGCAAAATTATTCAAACCAGAAAAAAATTTCATGTTCATCGTCGTCGCGGTTTGACGAGGAGGAAGAAATTGTTGTCTCTTACAGGAACGATGGATACCACGCCGTCAAAATTGGTGATCCATGTACCGGTAGTCATCATCAGTGACGGAGCCACGGTATAGCCCCCCTTGAAACAAAGTAATATCCTATAAGGTGTCTGATTTACCGTATAAGGTCACACAGAAACAGGTTGGTAATAATATGTCCATTAATGCACATAATATAAGCCCATATATACAGACATTTATATAAGTTTACACATAATCAGATGTATACAGTTTCAGTTGGCTCTTTGTCACAGTCACCATACTAGTTTATTCCATCATACATTTGGGTATTAACTCAGGGAATTCCATTTTGTGCTTTTGTTGCATTGTCAATCATGACCAAATGATCAAGCTTTAACATTTTTGTTTATTGGCCTAAACGAGTTGTGGAAAGTGTTTCTTATCTTAATTAAGTCATACGTGGACTATGGGTGCCACCTTTTTAGATTTTCTATTAATTAAACCCAATTTATATCATTGTGCAGACGATCCAAAGAAGATAGGACATTTACTTGCACTTGATGGAGCCAAGGAGCGACTTCATTTGTTCAAAGCAGACTTATTGGAAGAAGGGTCCTTTGATTCTGTAGTTGATGGGTGTGAAGGTGTTTTTCATACAGCATCTCCCTTTTATCACGCAGTCACAGATCCACAGGTTAATCTCATGATCCCATAGTACTTATTTTGAGATTGTTGCAACTGTTTATTACAATATCTATTTTTGGTATGAATGGATAGCATGGATATGGAAAATGTTGTTAGAGAAATTCCCCAACCCCAAATTCCATGCCTTTGAGAACTGATATGGAGGTCGTCGAGTATATCCTTAATACACAGATCCCTTGGATAGATTTGGGTTCTGGATTATCAGCAAACACAATGGTTTCATCCTAGAAATGGAGGTTTTCCATGCTGGTTGCTTACAAAGAACTCTAGAAGTTCCCAGTTGATATGATCTTACAATTTCTGAAGTTCATATCTTCAGAATTGTCATACCTGTGCAATAGCTATGTACAGGTGTATGCAGAATATAGTCCAGCTTTCCTATCATTTACCAAATCTGTCAAATTGTACTGTAATTTCTATTTAGAGATTCTCCCTGCTTGTGTAGTTTGTTCACTTGGTGAGAATCGAAATAGGTTTGCATATAGTAAGAACAATTGCCACAAAACCTTAATAGTAGCTTTGTTCATGTGTTTGAGATTGTAAAGTATACACAGTACTGATGTTTGTGCGTGAAGTATAAACAATACCATTGTATATTTTTGTGTGCAACAAAAGCAATTATTTGTTATTTTTATTTTGAATAAAGGATTATTGTTCTCTAATGGTTACTCAACTGTTCACCTCCTTATTTCAGGCAGAACTACTCGATCCTGCATTGAAGGAAACACTTAATGTTCTTGGTTCGTGTGCCAAAACCCCATCTGTTAAACGTGTAGTTTTAACATCCTCTATGGCTGCAGTTGCATACAATGGAAAACCTCGAACACCTGATGTGGTGGTTGATGAGACTTGGTTTTCTGATCCAGTGGTCTGTAAGGAATCAAAGGTCTGTATGCCTGCTACTTTTCATTTTTATTTAAAAATTGATGATTATTAAGACCGGATATTTAAATTTGGGTTTAATTATCCAATCAAATTCTAAAATGTAATGAGTAATGGGTAGGTTGACTAGGTTCACATAATACAAGTAGCTTTTGTTATTATGACAAATCAGTCATGCAAAATAGTACCAAAAAAGGGGGAAGGCTGGAAGATTAAGAAATAACAGTGGCCACTACATGCAATAAGTAATCATCTTACTGGCAGGTAGGCAAGAAATAGGATATTACTTTGTTTCAAGAACATCTTAATGTTTGATTTACACATCCCCCAATGAAAGGGGTCACTTTTATAATTTTAAAAAGTATATGATAATTAAAGAATTTAAAACAAAAAAAAATTAACAATTAACTTTTGGATGAGCACACCCAGCTTCTAAAAAATGTAGCGGTCTCCTCCTTGGTAATGCAGTTCCAGCAGAAAACATGTTTCCCTCATTAATTAATCATGTGCTCATCAATTAGGGCACTCTGGCTTTTCATTGCAACATTTCATAATGCAGTTCCAACAGAAAACATGACTATAACGTGTGGCTGTCGGGTGTTGGCCGTTACTCAGGCAGAGTGTGCATTTGCTGACCCCGCTTATAGCTTGAGACTCAGAATTTAAGGAGGAATAAGATATCAAAGTAGAACATTAGATTAGTATGTAAAACATATAGCCTATAACCTAGGCAGAAACAAAGTCAACGATTAGAGAAGAGATTTATCATCGTAATTTCCATAGAAAAAGCTGGCGCGCGAACGAGAACTCGAACTCGTTCGACTTTGATAGCCTTAATGAAGTAAATAACAATTCTTCTTTTGAGCAGTAAATGCCCTTAGAGTGTCCATTACATGAGACACTGTATAAAACTGCACCTCATGGGACTCCCCACTTTTTCATCTCCAGACCATTAATTCTATGGAGTTTTCATCTTTGTAAATGCCTGAAGCCCCACAATCAATGCTTACAAACTCTCGGTGAAAAGTTTTAATCAGTTGTAAAGAAATAAGTACTTCGCTCCAATTGATGGTCGAAACAAGGCGTACCAGCAGAAGATGCAGATAATACAGAAAGGGCAAGCAATAGTAATGTAAAATGGATGACCATGGTGAACTGAGTACTCTAGGGCTGAAAGGATATCAACTACTCTATTTGAGCTACGCTTGCGATTTTCATTTTCATATATAAGGATTGTAGTCATTTTAAAAAATTATTTTTTAGGTTCTGGTTTAGCTTTGACTTTAACCTAATATTTGATTAGTGTTGCCAGTGCATTGGCCGGTTAGGAGGCTTAAATATACTTCTTCCCTTAGACTGACTCCATGAATTATGATACAGTGAACTAAGGCTCACAGAATTGTCCAGGGTAACCTGGCAACACAAAACATGTAAAGAGGAATGGTACAAGTCATACAAGGCACAAGGATATGGAATCGCATTAGATTATTTTTGTGTTTCTAGTAGTACAATCGTTGACTTTATTTTTGCCTAGGTTATAGGTTGAATGGACGACTGAATAAATTCTTCTCTAAACAATATTTATATGTACTAATCTAATTGTTAATTGTTTTTTTTAATTCTTTAATTACCATATACTTTTTAAAATTATAAAAGTGACCCCATTCAATGTGGAATGTGTAAATCAAAAAAATAATGTGGGATGTATAAATCAATCTGTGGTATGCGAGTAACAACTCCCTATATTTATAGATTTTTTTTAAAATATCATATAAATATCATAGCTTTGGAACATTTTCCGGATCGCCTGGTAGAGTGGCCTCAGTATTGCAATCATATTCTGCAAATATCTCATCTGCGTGGTACTCATCCAGAGCTAGTTGTATTTATTGAACGTACTCTTGCTAGGATTTCTTCTGGTCACGCTGAATCAAATGTAGGCAACAATGCTTCTAGTGACCCCCCCAGTGGTTCTAATGTGGTTACCATGGAAAATGTAGAGGTATATCATTAGTTCTATTTTTTAACTCATGTCTTGCATTCAGGTCTAATATGTTTGTGTCACTTTTCACTTCTATTACAGAGCAAGGGTTGACTTTCAATTTATAGCATTGTTTAATTGTTGTAGTTTGTCATGTAAAAACTTTTTTTTAATTATTGTTGTAGGTGTCTGATTCCTCGTGGCAGTTATTGGGATATAGGAACTCACAGGTTGGACAGCAATTATCGTCTCCAATCCAGATGCAACAGAGACATCAAGGTTTTCTAGGTGACAGGCACAAAGCACCTGCAACTTCAATTAGTTACACAAAGCCGCTCTTATCTCCATCTGGACATCTGTCGAATGTTTCCATAAGTGATTCATCTAACTCTCAGAAGGTATTTCCTGTTTAGAGTATTGGCGATTTATAAGGTTTATAAAAAGTTGTATCAGTGGAAATATCAGGTGTCCAAAGATAGGGATATATCAGTGGAAATATCAGGTGTCCAGCAATGGGGTCTTCCTCGTCTGGTTTTCTTCATTCCTCCCGGGCAATTACTTCAACTAGTAAGCTTACATATCTTTGTTTCCTGATAAGTTCTGTAGTTTTGGATACTAAATCCTTTTGAGGTTCACTTAAATACTCCATTTCGTTCTTGTGTCTAAATATATTCATTTTTGTAGGCATGCCTAGGCAACATTCGTACAGTACTGGGTTTGGTTCTGCTTTAAACATTGAAACACTTGTTGCAGCAGCTGAGAGAAGGGATATTCCAATAGAGGTATCTTGTTGTATACCCTTATATGCCGTATTTTAAAGTTATACAGTAGCATTAGTGAATCAACAATTAAAGAAATATCTTTAAAAGGGATAGGTCTCTGGGGAGAGGTTGTTTTACTGGTACGAATGTTCACCATTCAAAGCACATCAAAGTGCTATATTGTCATTCAAGAAAATTGGTGTTGTACTACTTGTACTTATTTTTAAGTTGTCGTCTTATGATTGTTTTATAAAATTCAAGCATCACATTTCTGTATTTTTGGGAATCATATTTGTAATGTTTTTTAGTAGGTTGCATACTTCTGAAGTCTTACTGATTTATTTTTTCTATACAGACTCCTGCATCAGATATTCAGGATAAGATATTATTCATGATCAATAATATATCATCATCAACTGTTGAAGCAAAAGCAAAGGAATTCATCGAGGTCTTAAATGAGCAATACTATCCATGGTTTGCACAGTACACGGTGATGAAAAGTTTAATTAAACAATCTTGAAATTTTAAATTTGTGTTTACATATTTAGTTTAGGTTAAACTAAGGACCCTATTTTAAATTTGTGTTTACATATTTACTTGTAACCTCAACTGCTCATTCATCTCTAAAAGCTCATTTTCTCGTTTTATAACATTGCAAGCTGCTCTTTCATAATTTTAATCTCCTTATCTAGAGTTTTCTTCCCATACTCCATTTCTCTGCCCTCTAATTCCAGTTTCCCAAATAGACCTAAAAGAACTAGATTCTCAACCACCAGTTGCTCTTTATTCTTAACCAACAGCTGCTCCTTATTCTAGAGTTTTCTTCCCATACTTAGGTTCTTTGTTATTAAGCACACTAGTTGACACATCATTGTAGTTGATTGTAGCTTGCTCATTCTTTTTTGGGTTGTAAGAAAACTAAGTTCAGGGCCTGTCTCTGGTTCTGTCTGGGTGCCTCCAGAGTATAATAGTCTTGGGTGATCATAATTGTACTGACCATTTGACGTTCACCTCAACTGCTCTCAGTCCGAATCAACTCTGGAGTGTTGAAACAATTTTAGAAGTTTTAAGATCCATTAGTCTGAATATATCTTTAGTAGGCTTTCCAGTTCAAGTGAAGTTCTTGAAAGGCCACTTTCTTCACATGTTTATAACCATTCAAGTTCTTACTTGATATTGAGAAGATAAGATAGTAAACCAATGATCATTTGTGAAGATGCGTATAATGTGCATGATACTGCAGTCCTTGATGATAATACCATGGAAGGAGAATGTTCCATAGAATTAGAAGTCCTACGTGTGTTGAGTTTGTCAGATTGGCCAAATATAATTTATGATGTTAGTTCACAAGATATTTCTCTTCACATTCCCTTTCATCGGTTACTTTCCCTGCTTTTACAGAAAGCATTGAGAAGATGTTATGATGAATCTGCAATACCAAATGTGATGAATCCAAGTTCTACTAATCCATGGTCGGCAACTTATTCCGACTTCTTGAGACGTTTCCTAGAAGGCTGCCACCCGTATGGGTTTTCGGCTTTTGTTATGGAGCATCCTTTATGGATTAGGACATTTTGTGTTGAGCTTCATGCTGGAATGTGGCGGAAGATTGGGGATGTTCCTCTATATTCTTGTGAGTAGTACAGTTCAGTACGCGGGGCTGAGCAGGGTTTAAAGCTTGATCTCTTCCTGCTGTAGTGTTGTGCTGTGTTAGCTCTAGCAGACCTTTAAGTTAATAAATTATAGGAAGCTTTGGGTTATCCAGTTACCTTACTCTGAATCTTGAATGGACTTGTGAGTATGAACTAGTTTTGGTCGACGAAATGCTCACTCTTATCATCCAAATAGTTAAAAAATGAAGGTTTTGTAGGCTAACAACAACCAATGTAGGAATGGTTTGTAATCCATTTCCATCCATTTGTACCCTCCTCTACGCCTTGTCTACAAGCCTTTCCTGCAACCCACAACTCCTCATAGTTGGCATAATATACTTGGTCATCCTTCCAACAAGGTTATGTCCTTAGGATCCAAGAATTATTATCCCCTGCTGTTGAGCAAAAGAGGTCATTATGTAAATGTTATGCATTTGGAAAACCCAAGCCTTTGTTCACTCTGATTTGTGGCAATACCATGTTTTCGGTCATTGGCTTTAAATACTATGTACTCTTTACAGATGACTTCACACGATTTACCTGGCTTTATCCTTTGCGTCATAAATCTGAAATTTTCACCCATTTTTAGAACTTCCTTGCTCTTATAAAAACCCAATTTCTATCTAGTCTTCAACAATTTCAGAGCAATGGAAGAACGAATTATGATTTATGATAATGGTCCATTCTATGAGCATTGTACTTCTCTTGGGATTCAATCGTCGTTTTGATGCCCACATACCCCTGAACAAAATAATATTGCAGAACGTATTCGTCACCATATTGCATACATGGCTTATACTCTTCTCATTACTAATGGTGTTCCCAATGTCACCAATAATCATCTTCTGACCTCTCCCATAGGTTCCATCTCACCAGTTTTATCCTTAGTATAAATAATTATCTTGCATAGAAATCAAATCTTCCAGTATTAGCTCAACATCACCCACTCCATACACTTCCACAACACTCAAGTGTAGTAGAATTCCAAACCATAATGGTTCAACAAATTTAATAGATTTAACACTCAAGTGTGAGTTTCTAAGCCTACATATTATAAATAAGCATCTTTAACATTATCAACTTGAGAATTCTCAATACTGATATCCCAAGATATATATGGCAGAAATCTTCTGGGGAAGTCTGTCTTCTGAAAGGTTAGAATAATGAATAAGGAAATAGCTTTGATTTTAGGAATCTTGGATTTCTTTAATTATTTTGGCTTTGAGTCATGTCTGAAGCATGGAGCATAAGCTCATCTAGTTCACTAGATAACGACCCTGGCGTATCACCAGTAGGGGCGCAAAAATATGTTTTGGAAGTAAATATTTTTACAAAGCACCTCAAAGCATTGCAGTCTTTAACAGCCTGAAGACCATTGTTATTCAGGCGCAATCCATCCAAACACTGGGGTATGCATGTTATGGCCTCTGCAGGACTGAGAACGGTATCCATTATAGTATCCAAAAAAGCATATGGGAGACCTGCTGGATGACAGAGAAAAGACGAAAGGCGCGATCCTGCCCCACAGATAGAATGTGTCTCCCATTGGAAAAAACCTTATACAAAGTGGGGGAGCATTGTGGCCACTTCAAAAGCCTAGAAGACGAGAATCGCCATCACTTTTGTCAAAAATCCTCATTTTAATTGAGTTGTCTGCTGATGCACTCATTAGAACAGGCTCGTTAGCAAAAAAGTGAAGTGAAATTATTGAAGTATCGTGAGCCTCTCTTATGACTGTTTGGAGCCTTCTTTTGTCCAGATTCCATATGCTTATGACACCTCCAGATGCCAAGAGTGGTTTTCCATCTGTACTGAAAGATAAGGCAGTCACAGCACCTCGCGTAGAATGTGTAAATGTAACTATCTCTTCATCATAACGAATGTTGTGAACATGAATCTTTCCATCAGCACAGCCCACAGCAACCACATCTAGAGCGGGTGATGAAACACAACAGCAGATAGATGACTTCAGATTGATAAGATACTCGTTTCCCATGCGTTCTCCCTTGTAGCTCTTCAAAGATTCAGGGGTCATCTCATAGTAGAGAGAGATACTGGTGGACTTAATTGTGATACCACACTCAGCTTCATATTCACATGTATCTGTTATCCTAACATCACCAGCAGTTTCTTGGGCAATGATACCAGCAGCAGCCACAAGTGAATCGATAAGTGTTGACTTCCCATGGTCAACATGTGCGATAACAGACATATTCCTGATATTATGCTTCAGGTCCATAATCCTACGAAGCTCCTCAGCTATAAACTTCACTATCTTGATCTACTACAGCAGTATCCGCATCAACCTATTCAGTTATCTAATGATGGGATCAAAGGAATACACTATCGCGTTCAGAAACTTGGTTGTTGTGTTCAATATGGTCTCTGAATATCAATGAGAAAATGTCGATCCCTTGCTAAATGAAGGCTCTGTGTACTTTTTCATGCTACTTGCTCCTTTTGTCAAGCACTTTAGGTGCGTCTTTAGAAACTTGCTAGACTGAGATGTTGCAACATGAGGCTCCCTCCAGCCGCCTCACCATTTAAACCATCGCATGGACGATCATTGGCTAAATATACAGAGGAGCGCCCTAACATAATTATTGTACGCACCAATTAACAAACGACAAATAAAAATCTGAGTTTATTGTGCAGACGATATTAGAAAGGAAGAAAAAGGAAACTTATCTTTTCGGATGGTCCTTATATCTTCCTTTGCAAAGGATTTCATAAGCTTGAATTATGCTATCGAGGACCCCATTTCAGATAGCTACGATAAATTGTGGTTGAGAATTCAGGAGGTATAAAGTCCTTTTCAATCCTAGGTTTCTTCCATTGAGAAATTTCATCAAACATGTAAGCTGCATCTCCCTTAAATCATGATGCTAAATTGCAAACCGTTTCTATCAGATCCCAATACATCTGGTGAAGATAACTCAAAAGACAAACATGACATACTCGATTCGTAGCTCCATTTCAGACATCAAAACAAAATTGATATAGCAAAAAGCACCTTCTCCTTTAATGCACCAAATCGCCCCAGATTCATCTCAAATAAACTATTGAAGACAATACTTCAATGAATGACTCTTTACAGAACATTGACGGTGTCACATCACCATGGGCCTGAACGTCACGCCAATAGTGATGAAATTATGGTGCTTTGGCCATGGATATTTGGCTTAACGGCATGACTATGGTGTTGGTATAATGGGGAACAGGCCACGGACGCCGCGATGAAAAGATGTATGCCGGTAACGAAAATTTTCGTAATTTTTTCTTGCTATACCGTTTCCCAAACCAGTTGACACGAATCTCTGATGGTGAGAGTATTACAACTGCTGATGATGGAGATTAGCATCAAGTTGTGCGTACAGGATCTAGGATCAGATTGAAGGTTGTAATCTGTTCGTGGCCGATGATGGTTTGACAATGGCTATGCGGATTCAACTTCAACCAAGCCGGATCAAAGGATTTATTGAGATGAGTTTGAATAAACTGCTGCGAGATACGATTCGGGATCTGTTTTTGATTAACATCCACCATTAAATAGATTTTGAGCATTCATCTTCTCCCCATTACATGGGGGACGATTGTGCCTCCAGCCAGAAAATCTCGAAGGCGTTGGTATACCTTGATGGACGCGAGTCAAGGACTGGAGAAGATCGAGGCGATTGATGGAGAATGATGTTGATGTTCTCAACTCGAAGAAAATTGAAATCTGGCCCCATCAAAACTGA
>JAUMHK010388826.1:0-11218 GCA_032362305.1 Paeonia lactiflora | reverse complement strand
CACCCCTTGTCTTCCTAGAACCTTGCTAGTCCCCGATGAAGAGCAAATTAGGAATTACAAACCATTTTATATATCACTTATATGTATCCCCTAAGAGTCGTATATACGCGTAAACTACTTATTAGTGAATACTTTGATATATTATCATATTTTATTTAAGAGTTTGTATATGCGTGGAGGCTTTTATATTTGAGCAATATGATAATGATAACCAATAAATTAGTATTACGATATGATGATACGCGATTAAGAGTCATGCAATCGGTCTTTCAACCATAACATTCCCTATCAAACTCTCACCCAACCCAACAGTGTAGACACATATTTTTTTGGTGATACAGTGTAATGAATCCCGCTAAAATATTATGCGGGATTCTTAGAATTTAACATTCTAATTGGATCTGAACTTACCCTTGGAACCCCTGTATTTCACCATGGGAAATTGTCAGGTGTTTCCTTTCCTTATGATTCAGGAATTGAGTTAACCCACGAGAGTTATACACTCATTCCCTATGCTTATAAAGATTCGATATATGAGTTGATAATATATGTACTCTGTACCGAGATGATATGTTATGAGTCAAATGACCTTGAATCTGGTCAACTACGACTCCTTCTTTTTTAATCGTCAAGACTTCTATGGTAGATCTCCCTAAATAACATTATTTCATCCTTGATTAGTAATTTGAGGATATTAGATCATGATCAATCGAGTTACTCTGGATTGTAACTCTCTGTACTATGGACTCTTCCAATGGGATCTCCAGTCCTATTTTATGGACTAGACACCCTAATACCTCAAGATTTGGGGTAGAGGGGAATCTTTCACACAATTATGATTTTTTGAGGTAGAGTTGTGTATCTCCCTCAGATTTAGGTAGCAGTCGAGCGATAGGTTGGGTTCCATCCTTCCGTATATCGATTAGATTCCATACGTATGGCGTGGTGAACCTTGGGCTATCACTATAGGTCGAGAACCTTTCTAGTGGATAGCAGGTCACCCTAGAGGTGTCTTGTATAGTCGGGTAATAGGATATGATCACTACAAAAAAAGAGACTTTTAGTGATGCAAATTTTTATGTTGTCTCTAAATTTTAGTCCCTAAATAGTTTTTTTAGGGACATAAATTAATTATTTGGTCACTAAATATATTTATTATAAAAAATATAAGAATTAGTGATGTCTATTTTTTAGTCACTAAATTTTAGTCCCTAAATAATTTATTTAGAGATAAAAACTTAATTTTAGTCACTAAGATTAATTAAATCTTTAAATTAATATTTTATTTGTAATAAAATAGCAAATAACACGTTCATAAATCCCTAAATAAACGCAAGTTTTATTATCCTATAACGATCCTTGCGATTCTCTGCCAAAACTCTTTGGGAGAAGTCAGAATGATTTTGTTCCCGCGAAATTTGTGATTGTCTAGGTTATGAATGATGGTTTTCCCGCGAAAGCATTAGGTTTAGAATTAGTTTTTTCCCACGAAAAAGATGTGATCAGTTAGGTTCCTTTTCTTTGCTCAATTCGTAATCAGCAATAACATTCCCAATCAATTTCAAATTTGTACTCAACAACAACACTCCCAATCGATTCGTAGAAGCATTGACGAGCACCAGATTAAGGTATGAATATTTCTATTTTTTTCTTTTATGAATGTTTCTACTCATGCTGCCCGATCTATTCAAATGATTCATATGAATGTCTATGAATGATTCTACTTTTTTTCTCTGAAAAATAAATTGTATACTACCCAATCAATTCGTATGTAAATTCTAAGTGAATTCTTTGGATTCTTAGATTGCAGTGAATTCTTTGGATTCTTTGTATTTCTGGGTCGTTGAAGTGCCTCAAAATTATTGAGGAATCTAATTGATTTACTAGTTATGGCCATGTGTTATGAATCAACCCTCACTTGTGTATTTTTGATTCGAATGATTCTTGATCACCGGTGGTTCTTATATTTCACTCCTAGGAGACTTTTCTGTGAATAATTTTGGCACTTGAATCATTTGTTGTGGGCCTTCAGTTGGCTTATTAAGAAAATGTTTAACAGTTGCAGTCAACAATTGTAACTGAAGTTGAGCAGGATTCCTGGGGAAATCTCCAAGAAGCTTTCAAGGAGCTAATTATAATTGTTGAATGCTTTGTTAGAATTTTGGGGCTTTTCCAAATAACTAATAAATTTGACTTTCAAGCAACAAAATCAATTGAAATTTTCAAACATGGATTATTTAGATGACTTGGCCTCCCCTGGTTAGGTTCCATTTCCTCCCTACCTCACTGGATGTCTTTGCCAGTAGTGTGATCCTCCCTGCTGGTTTGCAGATGGAAAATATTATTTTCTGGATAAACCTAACTGTTCGTGGCTCCGGCTTGAGTGGATTATCCAGGGAGAAGCTGGAAGATCCAAACTTGGCTTCTTATCCTGTTACCCCAACTGCATACTAGACATCACCTTAGTCACATCTATAAACCAATAATAAGATGCTACAAACAAAATGCTAACCAATATGTAAGTAATCAAATAAGCCATCAGTCTTAGTGCATGGATATATTAGCTTAATGATATATTATATATTTGCAATTTTTATTGATCTCATTTTAAGTTTTTCTATTGTGCATTATTAGTACAAATGCGCGAATTGAGCCTTACCTGTTCAAGAATTATTTTGAAATTCGCGCCTTACCTGTTCAAGAATGATTTTGAAATAATTGATTGTTCACCAACTCTTTATGATAAATTAGTTATAAACTCTGATATTTAGTTCTCTCAACTGAAATCTAGTTTACAATCTTGTTTGTGATGACGTGTAGTTGTCAGAAAATATTCTTGAAATATCTGTTTGAACTGTTTGGGAACTCGTAATCGCTTGTACATATAGTCATATTTATGCTCGAAGTTTGTCCATGTCAAGGAGAATTTGTCAGTGTTCTGCTTATTCTCTGGATACATACTTAGACTAGACTATCGAATTAACAGATCTAGTCCTCCTCCAAAATTTAACCTTAATATTTCTGGTTAATATGTGCTGTGCATACTCCAAAATTTGACCCTAAATTTCCTCCTCCTGCTCCTCCTCATCATCATCATTACCATTATCATCCCCCTTATCATCATCCCCTGACATGTTTCTCTCTTTAATGTCATCTAGGGTATTAGTATAAGACTAATCCACGGTGACTTGTTAACCCACAAACTTGTCAATCCTTGAGACAACAGAAGTAAAAGAAAAAAAGACTATTCAAACTAAAAGCCTTTGCTTCATGATTCCCTATCCCCTCGGGGTCAGATGACCATAAACTTGATTTGGATGACTAAAGAGAGTAGTGAGATGTTCAGGACCATGTCTAATGTAGTTGGGGTAGTTATGAGTTTGGATCACCTTCCTCTTCTTGGGGCTTCTCACTTAAATTTATCCCAAGATGCACCTTATCAGTTGGTGTAGTTTGAAAAGTGTTGCACTTGCCTGAAGATTTTTTAGATGCTCAAAGTGGTCACTTTATAAAAACAAATTTCCTTAGAACTGTCGTGCTTAAGAGGGTATGCCCGTCAACTTGCTGACTTAAAGCTAGCACTGTCGTGCTTAAGAGGGTCTGCCTGTACCCGTTAGTGATTTCACTAACTTTATAAAAAGGTCAACTTGCTGACTTTGTCCATTTTAAATGGACAGGTTCCCATCTTGCTTCAGACCACATTTAGAGCAAGTTTGGCTACTAGACTGTTCTAAATCAAACTCTTTCTTTTCCTTAGAAAACTTATTCTTTATCTAGTATCTCGTGCGTGACTTAACAACCAGTCTATCACATGACAATTAGTGTTGAATTCTATAATCAAATCATGCACCTTTGATAGAAAAAAAGAGGCAAATGTAATGCAGCTACCTCATCTTAACAAATTCTCCCCACACCTCCTCTAACTAATTTATCTCACAAATTGGAAAGAAAAAATAATGTTTTAATTTTTTTCCCTTTATTAACCAAAACATGAAATAATAACTCCAAACATAATCTTTCCCTTTACACTATGTGTGTGTTGATAGTGATTTTTTTTATAAAGTCAAATCAAACATATATTTTAAAAAATTATAAAATACCACATATTTTGAAGCATTCGATGATCTCGGGATAAACAAGAGCGGCTTAATAATTTTTTTAACATCCTCGATTGGTGCCATAATCCAATGTACTGAAGCATCTACAAGTGCTACAACACTATTATGACTCCATAACAATGGTGATGTACACTGCAAGAGGATCTTCACATCATCATTGCTTTTGGTAGAAGTAAAACATGCAGGATCAAATTTAGAGAGACTCTTATCTCCGTAGTAACTTGACCATGATATACACTCGTCGGGCCCTTCAATGTAACACATGGAGACCATATTAGCTATCTCATACTCAAATATCCTACTGCCCTTGTCACCCGTGTTTTGTTCGAACACGAAGTTGATATCTGAACCATTCTTATGAGAAAGGTAACTCTCTGTACTACGAGAAGAAAACATAATGGATTATTTTACAAGACCATGTCTTGTTATAACATAGCGCAATAGAATTCCAATTAAGGCAATCTGACCCCACTCTTCCACATCAGGAAGAATCTCACATAGCCTTCGATAATTTCTTCCAATTAGAGATAAATTAGTTGGACTAACAAAAGCCAATGCAGCTGCAGCAGCTCCAACTACTATAGGCAAATGGTCATTTAGCAATATTCTAACAATCTCCTTGAGTGTAATAATATTTTCCTCTTGTTGTAAATCATACAACTTGGGAAGAGCATTGGCAGCACATTTTTTAACATATACAAACGATCTCTGGCACACTTGCCCACAGCCACCAGAACAAGAGGTGCAATTGCATGTAGACAAATTCCTGCTAAGGCACGAAGTGCCCATGCCCTCACCAACGGATTTGTATCCCCTAAGTCCTTCTGGAAATAATTGATTGATAGCAGTGCTTCATTTGGACGCTTTTCAGCGTAATGCAGAAGGTACAAGTAGACCAGTTTCTTTACTTCCAATGACTGAGATGCCACGTTTTTAACAACCCGAGGGAAGAAGTTAGAGACATCGAAGCCTTGAGCGATCAAAGCAAGTAGCCGCTTGAGAGCTTCGCATTTCTCCGAGCCAAATTTATAGGTGGGCGTCCGTACTGATCCGGAACACTATTGTCGATGCATTGCTCAGAGTATCTGCCGTAGATCCAAATTTAACTCTTTTTGGTGTTGCAATGGGACAAGCCTGGGCTTTGATTCTCCATTTTCAACTTTTTTATTTACTTAAAACTTTCTCTAATATCGTGCTTATTTCCTCACAAATTTAAATTTTTTGGAATATGATATATTATCTTCTCAAGACATTTATTCAGGTAGCTTGCTATTACTTTGTATAATGACTAATGATGTTGATGACTTGGTGTTATTTTCTCCCAGTGATCCACTAGTTTGATGCTTTTGCTTATTGCTTTGAAAGGAATTAAATCATTCTAAAAGTTGAGAGATTCCATATATATCAAGCTCACTAGATTTGAAAATATTGACAGATTTGAATTTAATTCTCAGAACGTTTCAGACACTAGCAACAAGTTGTTGAGAAGAACCACATTTCCTAGTTTGTCTCAGAGATCCAGCAACCTCAGAGTCTTCACATTTAGTGAGCTGAAGACTGGGGGTTATTACATGTGATGGGTTCAAAAGATGGTCGTTTAAGGATTATGTGTCGCTCGAGGATTATCCAACAGTGTGCTCTGGAAGAGTTTTCTTTCGCCATAACTGCTGGTTAGATTTCTGGAAGAGTATTTTCATTGCAGTCAACAATTTAGTATATTATTTTCTTTATATTAACAGTCGATATAGTTCTTGTCAGCAATTTAGTATATTTCCTCCTACATGTCGATTGTGGCATCGTTTTTAAGCTGAGTTCAGGTTTTGAGTTCAGGTTTAGGAGGTTTAGTTGATGCATCTAATTGGTGTTATCTGTTTAATCGAAGTCCATCGGTAATGGTCTTTATGCCTTTCTTGAAGGGCTATTTTTTCCCTTTATTAAAGTTGCTCATAATAAGTCACGGTTTGTAAACTTGTCCACCAGAGCTTGCTGAGGATTAGTCTATAGCTGGACATTTCTTGCAATTTCTCTGTTCGTTCTTTCTTGAAAATTTATAAGTTGATATTTTTGGTGGCAATGGAACCTAAAATTGGATATTGGATGCAACTGGATAGGCAACCTTGATATTTTCAGCAAATCGTTGGATTGTAACTCCAGGGGCGAAGTCATTATTTCAGGGAGCAGACATTAATATTCAGTAAGCACTTTCTTCCTTTTCAGCTTAATAATTAAGCTCATTTTGGACTGATGTCTTATAATTGTTTCTTCTGTTAACAATTACCAATCTCTTACAGTAATATAATTTCATCAAACTTTAGATCGAGACAGGCGTGCAGATTTGGATTGGGAAAAGCGTTACAATATCATTGGAGGCACTGCTCGAGGGCTTGTTTACCTTCATGAAGATGCCCCAGATCGGATTGTTCATCGAGATCTCAAAGCTGGGAACATTCTTTTAGATGCAAAGATGAATCCTAAAATTGCCGATTTTGGAATGGCAAGGATGTTTGAAAAAGTGGATCAAACTCATGCCAATACAAACAAAATTGCGGGGACCTAGTAAGTATCCCAATCTGTCCAGAAGCTATTACTTGCACACATCTTTATGACAGTTGTACATAATCATAAACATGTTATAATTTACTTCAAATGGGACTATATGCAGTGGATATATGGCTCCAGAGTATGCAAGGCAAGGGGACTACTCAGTTAAGTCAGATGTCTATAGTTTTGGTGTCTTAATTCTGGAAATTGTAAGCGGTCAAAGAAATGTTGAAAATATAGAGATCCTTATAAGCCGTGTAAGTACGAAAACTTTTAAGGGCAGATTTCTCTATACTATAGTTCAAATGAAATGAAAACATTGCAGCTAGAACATTTTCATTTTAAATGATCTTTCACGTAGAAATAGATAAGTTCATCAAATAGGCATCTTTGGCTCAGTAATTCCTCATATGACACAAGAGGGGTGGATTTGTGGTTATTTACTTCTGGCCGTTCTTTGTTTTTGTGGTTTGCTGCTGTGTTTTGTAGTTGAAAGATTTCTTACGGTTAAAAGCGATCCTTCGGTGTTCCGAAGGTAATTAAAGACGTCTAATTGGTGTTTGGTCTGCTTCTTCAATCAATGTCAGGTGGTAATGAAGATCCATTTTTTTCAATTTTGGTATAGATAAGTTTATCATTTTGCTTGAAGATTATTTTTCTGTCCATATGATTCAGATTTGCATTGATTGGCATTTAGTGAGATTTTATTGAACGAGGCTTCGTTAGCTTTTTTTTTTTTTTTTTAATTTGGATTTCGGATGGATCAGTATTTCTGATTAGGCAACCTTCAGGGAGGTGATAGTGGACCTATTCTATGGTCAAAAGGGGTAGTATATTTTCTATTCACGGTTGATATTGGTTTCTTTTAAGTTGTTTTGATCACTATTTGAAGCCGACTAAATATCATGTGCTTTCAGGTAGTACAAGCGCATATGTGATTACTGGGGTGGGTGTATATGTGATTATTTATGGTGTGGCTTCTCTTTATTTTTTCCATGCGGTGTAAAGGTTTCTGCATGTTGAAGACTTCTTCCTGTTTGGTATGTATATATAGATATATGTTTTTAACTCCGCCTATGTTGTACATAGCCGGTCCCAAGCCCGGGTAAAGGAGGAGGGTTGTGTTAAGCGTAAAAATCTTGTGATGACCTTTATGAACATCAGTTGGAGGGTGTTAAGCAAAAAAAAAAGTATTGGCCCATGGGAATCTCTCTCATGCATGGTCTTCACTCGAGGTTGGACTAAATATGTTAACTTGGAAGGAAAAAACCTTAAGCCAAGTTCAGTTTGAAGTTGCTAATATAGTTGCATGCCTATCTGTCAGATTAGTGTTGAATGATCCGTGTTGTTTTTCGTGCAAGGTACAATTTTTAGTGAGATTTGTTCCTTTCAAGAAGTTTAGCCTAGGTGACCTTTTTTTGTGAGATTTCTGTTTCAACAGTTGGTAGTTCTTACCTCAGATTATCTGTCATACTGGTTTCTACCTTACCTTGGCAACTATAGTCTGGATATCAACGTTTTGTGGCAGCTTACAACAAATTTTGTTGGGGTTGTAAAACAGACTGCAGTGGTTGTACGTGTGCTTCACCTGTCCGACATGGCAACAGCAACAAAACTTGCTTCATAGGGATGATTTACTTGTCGTGTGCTATTCGAGTGAGCACCCTCTACAACCACTTCCATCCAGAATTTCTATAAATTTCCCCCCTTTTTTTTTAGGAAAACCCCCAATATTCTTTATCTTTTTGCCATTATTTCAGATTCTAAATATCTATCATGCCCTTTTTTTTTTAAATTTATTAAATCGGTTGGATGTGGATTATAATATTTTGATTCGCAATTTGCCAATTTGACCTGCACTATTTTTCATATTGGAATTAATAATAATCTTCACTCCAGGTGTTTTTCATATTGGAATTTAAAAACAAAGTGCTAAACCAGCATGGTAGGCTATTTTTTCTTTCATCTCCATGTTTGTTGAACCACGACTGCTATCGTAAAGGTTCTGCAACCAAATTGTAAAATCTTCATTAATATTCCATTCCAAGTATTTCTCAAAAAAGAGGATTGCATAAACAACTGATTAATGTCATAGTGATCATGATTATAGAAAATACAATTTAATTCTTCTTAGTTATAAATTTCAGTTAACCTTAACAACTAGCCTACCTTTCATCAAAAATCACATCAACTATAAATTACTCAATTTTAGTATTTTCAATATTCATTTTCATTTTCATTCATGCAAACATTTTGAAATTGTAGTTATATTGCAGATTTAACATAAATTCACCTGAAGGACTTGCTCCCTAACAAAATTCATCATTTTTTTTACCAAGTGTGGAAAGTCCCACACCAATTTTTTTAATCAATCAACCATATGACAAGAGTAAAAAGCAGGCCCAACAGATCAGGCCCAGAATCCAAGCACTTCGAATCTTAAGATTTTTTCCTGTGGTCTCTGTCTAGTTAGCATTTTTCTATATTATATGTATTTTAAAAAAATATTTTTGTTTCCGTATCAATTTTAATGATACGAAAAAATATGCATATTTTATTTTAATTCATATTATACGTGTATTATTTGTAAAATATATTATACATTTTTTAAAAGTTGGTTAGTATTTTTTCATTTTTTTTTGTTTTTATTATTTTTTAGATTTTTACCCAAATGCTATTATGTTTTGAATAATTTTCACCCCTACTTAGCTAAGGAAACATTATTAAAGTCTCTACTAATTCGTAGGCTTTCACACATCCTTCCAACTTACCTAATGAATTACATTATTTATCCCATAAAAATATCTATTAGCCTTATCTATTGCTTGACAAGTCTTAAAAGATAATTTGAAATAAGACATGTTATGAATAGGCACTTGAGCAACATTAGCGTTAGTCAGAGTTAATTTACTCATCTTTTGATAAGAAACTTTTTTTCACCAATCCTAAGTTAGCGACACTTTCTCCTCATCCATCCATTTTCTATTGATTTCATCTCATCCATTGATTTTTTATTTATTTTTTGTTAAATGTCTTAAATTCCCCTCACCCCCCATTTCTTTATCATCCGATCTGCTTCCTTCTTCTTTATCGCCACTCACCTCCCACCTTCACACCCCTATAACCCAATCCATATCTAAAAATCCATCTTCATACCTCAATAACCACCACCACCTTAATACCTTCATAACTACCACAATCACCACCATCCCCAATCAACCTCCATAACCATCACCATTGCCACCCCACTTCCATCGACCCATCACTACCATCCCTAACCTTCATAACCATTACTAGACCACCCAAAAACCAACCATACACCCACACAAACCATCATCATCAACCCACACCCATAAATTAGAAACCCCAACTAACCAAACCCATCACCAACCATTCGTCATCACCACCCTCGACCAGAAATTGAAAACCCAACTTAGTCCTACCCAAACCAATACCCACCCATCATGAACAAAGGCTAGCCTGCTTTGGTAGATAAAGAAGACATCAACACATGGGAGGCTAGGTTTACGTGGCTGGACGCGTGAGGAGTGAAGGTTAAAGGGTAAGCTCACGTGTTATGGAATTTGAAGGCAATGACTAAGGCGCGTGAGGTAGAGAAGAGGTGATAAAGTGAGCATTTTTGCTCACGGTTTTTTTTTCACTTTAGAGTTATGGAAGAATACAAGCTACACACGTGGCATTAAAGAAAGTCCCACTAATTTTGTTGGGCCCGTGTAATATCTTCCCACAATTACCCTTTTCTGCCATAACTTAATGTTGAAGACTTACCTCACCAAATGAGATTTCAAGTTTGGCCGCTTATAATAGGAAGTTGTCTATGAATTTGCGTGCCAAACCTATTTTAGTGCACATTCACCATATCAACATAATACCTTAGTAAGAGAAACGACCAACAATATTTGATTTAAAAATTCCTTTAGAAGGAGCACCCTTGTGTTGTGACTTATAACTGAGTTGCTTTAGTTTTGGTTTACTCATGGGAGTAAATATATTCTTTATAGATATTTAGTGTGTTGTCGTTGTGTAGTTATCATAAGTACCTAGATATAATTAAATCAAACAAGTTTCTTCCACTCAATGCTTGCAAAACTCGAGCTAAAGATATGTCCACCAAGTGTTTGACATAATGCCTAGCCAAACTTGCCACCATCCAAACAAAGCCACATGGCATCTTAGCCTATGCCAATGCTTCCCAAATATCACTAAGATATCCCACACAAAATTTGAAGTCAATCCGAGCTCATTTGCATGCCCAGCTCATGCCCAATGCCATCTTGGCATAGTGTATTGAAGCCAACTATAATGCAACCCAACTTTGCCAACTTGGCCAATGCCTTGTTCATACGAGTGCCCAACATGCCCACAAACATCCTAGCAACATGCCATGCCCATGGCCGAGGGCATAGCTTTTGGGATTCCCAACCAGCTTGGGAGGTGCTCCCCCCCTAAAGAGGCTTATTAGCATTTTGGGAACTGGCACCTGTAGACATCACACCCCCCTCAGCCTGCATACACCCTTTTAAAAATAATGGTAAATT
>JAUMHK010377715.1:0-11241 GCA_032362305.1 Paeonia lactiflora | reverse complement strand
AATTTGGAGTTCACGGGACAGTCTTTTGGGGTAAACAAAACAAAAATATTTGATGGAAGACAAATGAAAAGTGAGCCATTTGTAGTTTTTCAAAATACCCATTTCCAACTTATGAATTTATCATCCTCAATTTCCTCTTATTAATTGATTTATATTTGACTCATTCTGGGTCTTTGCCTAATTCTGGCTCAGCTTTATGTAAAATTATGTGTATGCATCCTGGAATTAGTGAAATGTTTCAACAATCCACATTGCTCTTATTGGGTTTACTGTCGTTTTAGTTTTATTTTGATTTGTGTTTTAATTATTTTTTTATAGGCAAGATAGATCCTTATGTTTTAATTCAATGTAGACGTCAAGAACAGGAGGGCAGCGTTGCCAGAGGTAAGCTCAATAAGCCAATAATGTGTATATAAGGACCCTGAAGAATGGCCTACAACCCTGCATATAGTTGCTATTGAAAAAAAAAACTGATTTTATATTTACTAAAATGTTGTTTACCTAAACCAAAATCATAACTACAAGAAGGGCCAGATTGGGGGTTCACTACCCCTTAGGGTCATCAGATAAGAGTTCTGACTCCACAAGATAGTTGGATAAAAGCACAATGTGATGTAGTAGTTGGATCACATGACTCCCATATGGGAGGTCTTGAGATTGACTTTCTTGAATGCGGTAGTCCACTTAAATGATGATACTTTAGAATAGGTGTGTCGGTTTATATCGCTTATATAAAAAAAAGTAATAATGCGTATGGGCGTAGGGCAAGGAGGAACCCCAGCATGGAATGAGAAGTTCTCCTTCAAAGTGGAGTATCCAAATGCAGATGACCAGTACAAGCTCATCCTTAAGATCATGGACAAGGACACTTTTTCTGCCGATGACTTTCTTGGGCAAGCCACGTAAGACATTCTTATTTTTAGTAAATATTTTACTGTTAATTAAGCATCTGAGGTTTATTTACGAGTTATAATTTCACAAACCTGAGCACATCATAACTTGTGAATGTGCCCTTTGTTATATTTGGCGTTGTTTACGTGAAAGAACCCACACACTTTTGCACATCATAAAAAGTCCAAGTTGGTTCTATTTCCTGTTCAACTGTTTTATTAGTATTAATTGTTTCTATTTTTTCCCTTGTTTCTGATAGGAGTCCTAATTTCCTATTCAGTTATTTAACAAGGCTGGGTTGTAGCCTTTGATATTCAGTTTATTATCAATACAATTTACCTAGTTTGTACTCACAACTTTAGTTCTTTGTGTGTGAGGAATCCATCACACCGGCAGCAACTCTCTTGTGGATTCAAGAGGCTTTCTAGAATCTAGCTCTACGACACGTTAAGCTCTTTGTACACTTGAAGTAGCTGAATTTTTTTTACGCTGAATTTTTTTTACCATTCTGTTATTCTTTCACAATTCGATTTTTTTACCTAGTTTGCAAAAATGATGATGCAGCAGACTATTGTTTTAATTTATTCTTATTTGGTTTCCTAGTTTGCTCTAACTCCTTACCTTTCAAGGCAAGGGCAAAGACCCTCTATTTATAATATAATTCTTGGACTAACTGGGGGTTTGATTCCGAGACTTTTCAGAATTAAATTACTCTTCTATTCTCTACTCTGCGTGCCTTTTATTTTCTGCTTGCATATTTTATTTTTTGCTTGATTCCAGTTTATTTTATCTTCTTCTCTTCTACGCAGACAGCTTCTTAAGTAAGAGCACCCATCTTCATTAATTTTCAGGAAGCTAAAACCACTGGATTTCAACCTTTACTTTCTATCAATTTCAAGAGAGATTAAACCCTCTTTTTCTCTACAATCCGCTGTGCTACAACATGTGGTATCACAATCTTTTAAGCCTGTCCACAAATTCTAAAACCATAATTTTCTTTCTACATCTACTTTTTCATTCAGAAAATGTATGGCTGGAAAATGGAAATTTATAGCAGGAAACACCATATCAGATGTCAAACAATCAGAAAATTGAATGCTTAGAATGCAAGCTTACAATTTGAGGAATCCAACACCGTGGAGCTTAAAATTGGTTTAGACCAAACCAATAAGAAGATTGCAAGATTGGAGCCAAAATTTGATGCTTCGGGACAGAGTTTTGAGACAAAATTTGAGATGCTTGTGAAGATGTTTCAACAACAATCTCCACAATCACCATCTAAGCAAGGATATGAAACTATAGAATCAAGCATTGATTTGGAGAGGAAAAAGATTTATGAAAATCTTGTAGGGACAAGTAAAGAAGGGAAACAAGCTGGCAAATGTAAACCAATGCCCCATGGGTAAGCTAAAATGTTGTGAATTATGAGGGCATTTAGACATTAAATTTAACACATCTCTGGTCTAAAATCTGAGGTGTAATATGAAAGATGCCTCTTAAAGATGAGAATGTGTTAAAGATGTCTATTAACAATAACCTCAAATGGTTATCTCAATTCAAAAACTGAGGCAGTGACAATATGTACTTTCAAGAAAAGACATAACGATTGCACACCTCTTAACTATGGAATGAGTCACAAATTTTCCCACTATGTAATGAGTCACAGTATGGGAACATAATCTTGATTTAACAAGGAATAAACATTTTGTAGAAACAAGGGTACCTTTGGATTCCATTACTTTCATTTCAAATTCTTTAGCAGCGCTCTGATTTAGGCCTGCAAATTCAAGGTAAAAGTGTAGTGGGATTGTGTTGTTTTATTCCTTTGGGCTTCATTTGCTTAGTGGGTCTCTCTTCCCCACTTCTATAAATAAACTTGTTGTATTTGGTATATTTGTCTTTTATCACGAGGAGATTGGGTGGTCTTTAACGTGGTTTTGGTGATGTTACTCGTATAAATCTTATGTGATTGTTGGTGGGTCTTTGGTCTGTTTTTGGTTTTGTTGTCTTCTGATTGAAATCCATATAGGGATTCTGAGTGATTGTATTTTTTTTTTTTTTGTAAAGAAAGTATTGTTTAGGATTTTAATTCCTTGGTGTGGTTGAAGATTTTCTCCGCTAAGAGTGGCGATTTGTGTTCAGAAGGATCTTTATTTTTATTTTTTGAAACCCATCTGGCTATTGTGGAGATCTGGGATTTGTTTCATCTCTTATGCCACGTGAGGACTTCTTTCCCCTCTGAGTGTAAAGAAACGCAAATCAATGCTCTCAATCCACAGTCTTGGCTCCAAGTTGAAAGAGGAAAGCTTTCCAAGTTCTCATCACACTCTTCGTCTTCTTTAGATTCTCTTATCAAGGTGCCGGAGCCACCAATTCTTCCATTATTTAAACCTCTTGATTATGTAGAAGTTCTAGCTCATATTCATGAAGAACTTGAGTTGTGTCCTTTGCATGAGAGGTCCAATCTTTATTTGTTGCAGTTTCAGGTCTTTAAGGGCCTTGGGGAAGTCAAGCTGATGCGGAGAAGTCTCCGCTTGGCTTGGCAGAAGGCAACCACTGTTCATGAGAAACTCATATCCGAGGCGTGGTTAATGTATGAGAAGCAAGGGGAAGAAGTTATTGCAGACTTGCTTGCCTCTTGTGGTAAATGTGCCCAAGAGTTTGGGCCAATTGACATTGCATCTCAGCTTCCTACTGAATTAGATGGGAGCTCCCCTGAACCAATTGTGAGGAATGGGAGTCGAATTTCTAAAACCATAATTTTTCGAATGAGAAAGTAGTTTGTGATAGGCAGAAGATTACAGATTTGTCATCTCCATTCCATGCCATGCTTAATGGGTGTTTTTTAGAATCACTTTGTGAGGACATTGATTTGTCTGAAAATAATATTTCGCCTTCCAGTATGAGGGCAATCAGCGATTTCAGCTTGACAGGCAGTTTGAGTGAAGTGTCTCCAGATCTCTTGTTAGAAATCTTAATATTTGCAAACAAATTTTGCTGCGAAAGCCTCAAAGATGCCTGCGACAGGAAACTTGCATCTTTGATTTCTTCCATAGAGGATGCAGTAGAACTTATGGAATATGCTCTTGAGGAGAACTCCCCCATCCTTGCTACATCTTGTTTGCAGGTCTTTCTACATGAACTTCCTGACAGTTTGAATGATAATAGAGTGATGGAAATACTAGGCAATGCTAATAGACAACAGATATCAATCATGGTTGGTCCAGCTTCATTTTCGCTCTACTGTCTATTGAGTGAAGTTGCTATAAATCTTGATTCTCGGTCGGATAAAACAGTTTGTTTCTTGGAGCGGTTGGTAGAGACTGCTGGAGCTAGTCGGCAGAGGTTGCTGGCCTTTCATCAGTTGGGCTGTGTAAGGCTTTTGAGGAAGGAGTATGATGATGCTGAGCAGCTCTTTGAGGTAGCTTTAACTGCTGGTCACGTTTATTCTGTTGCAGGTTTGGCCAGATTGAGTTACATTAAAGGCCATAAAGCTTGGTCTTATGAGAAGCTCAGCTCAGTTATTTCCTCCAATTCCCCACTTGGATGGATGTATCAGGAGAGTTCATTGTACTGTGAAGGTGATAAGAGGTGGGAGGACCTTGAGAAAGCTACTGGGCTGGATCTGACACTAACTTATCCCTACATGTACCGGGCTGCATCCTTAATGAGGAAATAGAATGTTCAAGCTGCCCTTGCAGAAATCAACCGTGTTCTTGCCTTTAAAGTAGCATTGGAATGCTTGGAACTTTGGTTTTGTTTTTATTTGGCTCTCGAAGATTACCAAGCAGCTTATTGTGATGTTCAAGCAATTCTTACACTTTCCCCCGATTATAGGATGTTTGAGAGACGCGTCGCAGCATCCCAACTCCGTACTCTTGTGCGTGAGCATGTTGAGAATTGGACAACAGCAGATTGTTGGTTGAAACTGTATGATCGGTGGTCTTCAGTTGATGATATTGGCTCCCTTTCAGTGATCTATCAGATGCTTGAATCGGAGGTCATTTTGCCAGCATTGTTATATTGGAGTAGGAGCTGTAGTTTGTAGGATGAGGTGGCTGCATACCAAGCTTTTGGAGGTGGTTTCTATTTCACTAAGATGATTTAATCTAGTAGAATAGAGATGTTGTAGCCTGTAGATACTCAGTTACCGACCTTGGTTAGACAAAAGAGGCAGATAACCTCCAGATAATTGTTTTTGAGTCATTAGTGTTGCAATATTGAATCTCTCTCTTTCGTTTAGTGCAAGCCCCACTAGGGGGCAAGGTATGTGCATTGTGATACGAAAATGAAGGCTTCAGAGATGATGTACATACTCTGTTACCAACCTTGATTAGACAAAAGAGCCAAGTAATTGTTTTGAGTTTTTAGTGTTGCAATATTGAATTTCTCTCTTTATTTTAGTGCTAACCCCACTAGGACTGAGTGGGTTTATGTTGCAGTATAAAATCCAGGCAAAGGGGGCAGGGTATGTGCATTGTGATATAAAAATGGAGGCTTCATTGAAATTCATCTACATTCTGGCATTGCTAGCTATTGTTGGAATCATAGGGATCAAAAGCGTTGATGGAGCTGGAGAGTGTGGAAAATCTACTCCAGATGACGAGGCTATGAAACTGGCTCCTTGCGCAGCAGCAGCACAAGACGAGAAAGCCCAAGTGTCTAACAGTTGCTGCCTTCAGGTTAAAAAAATAGGTCAAAACCCAAGTAGCCTCTGTGCAGTTATGCTTTCCCAGACTGCCAAGTATGTTGGCATCAAGCCTGAAGTTTCTCTAACCATCCCCAAGCGTTGCAACTTTGCTAATCGTCCAGTCGGTTACAGGTGTGGACGTGAGTATGCCATAATCATCTTCTCTTTCATGTCTTTCCTTTTCCCTTTTCATTTTCCCTCAACCTTTTCTTCTTGATTTTTTGGTTTTGCAGCTTATACACTGCCTTGATGGAAAATTGAAGTCCTTAAACCACACACATATGGCACTAAAGAGCTAGTAGCTACCGGTGTATTCCTCAGTGACTGTGTTGCTTTATGTAGTCTTTTTAGTCAATAAAAGCTAGCTAGGGGTCTTCGTTCATTCTACCCTGGGGAACTTTCCAGTTTACTTTCTCCATTTTTAAACTCTCAATTTTGCAAACAAGCTCGAGATTTTTCAGAAAGTTTTATTAAAAGGACTATCTAGTGCAGACCCACAAGTACAATTCACAACAGTGGCAATGAGGAAATAACTGATTAGTTAAGCTAACCCTATAGGTGTACCTCTATAGGCATAATGGTTGCTTATGCTAAAGGGACCTGATTCCATATCTGGTGCTAATAGGTAACAGAGAAGAGCCATAACCTTAAAGATCACTTAATCCACTAATCTAATCCCAAAATAGCAATTGACATCACTGATTAAGCATGTGATTTCTATACCAAGACAGAACACAAAAACACAGCATAAATGCAACATGACAGTTTCAGAATAGCAGAATAACTAAAGGAATGCATCCCTTAAGAGGAAATAGAGAAAATAAGACACCAATTAAGTGAAGGAATGAGCATCATCTAGAATCTGGCATTGCAAGTTGTTCACTATGACTCTATCCTAAGTGCCCTACCCTATCTATAATATTATAAACCATAGTTGGACATCTCAAAACAATGGAAATATCAGATCCACCACATTTTCGGTGCAAGAATAATAAATTAAGCACACTCTAAAGCAACCCATATTAACACAGTAAAACAACCCTTCTCAATAAACCAACACAGCCAATAGGTCACCCAGACAGGAATTACTTTGTGAAAACAGAACCTAACAGTACCAAATTACTAAGCTGATCTGGTTCCTATTTTGATGTTGTCCCTACAGATTTCCTTTCCCATATTCCCAATTACAAAGGAAAGACAAGAAAAGGGCTCTCCAAGGCAAGAGTAGAGGACCCACAACTTACCTCTATCCACTACAACATCAACAAAATACATGCAAGAAAACGCAGCAACACAGATAGCTTTCCAGCTATAATTCCGCATGTATTATACATAAAAGAGGAGTGATATCCCATGCAACAATCAAAAGGAATGAAATATAATCTTTTTTCATGAGAAATTCACTATAGCCAACATAGATAAGAGATCAAACTTAGACCAAAGGAGCAGGGGCAGAAGCAATAGGAAGGACTGCGCCCACAAAATTCATTAAAAGGAATAATAGCACGCCATAAATGAATAGGAACCCTTGAAGGTGACAGTTAATTCACATGCATCACATATTCAACACTAATCACAACCCACGTCAAACTTTTCAGAAATTAAAAGTTGAAAGAAGCATGACAGTTTAAGCAGGACACATGCAAGAAGGAATGAACTTAAGTAATGGCAGAATCTAAAGAATAGCCAACTTCTCACTAACTAAATAGCAAGTGTCATGCACTCATGCATGCTTAGTTTGAAAGGATATCTGGTCCTTTAATGAGTATTAGGAAGAAATCATTATGGTTCCTTCATAAACTCCCATACAAATTATCTAACTACAGGGGAGCATCACTCACATAATGTATCTCCAGCTGCTGCTAGAGTTTGCATGCATCAAAGAAGCCTTGTCAAGCCACCATGACCTCCACAGCTGTGAGTGCAGCCTGCCCTTCCTTGTAATGGCAGTCAAGGTTCATCCCTTTCCTGGTAGTACTCCTAGCTTCCCTCTTTCAAGCAACAACAACCCAGTTTCAAAAGAAGAACAATCAGAAATGGAAATTAGAGGACTTTGTAAAATGCATAGCCTAGTAACCGGAGGTATAATATAACTAACTATTTCTTTTTGTTATAATCTTTTGTCATCTGCAAAAAAGATTGAAGCTGCAGAAGATAGAATCTATGTTGATGTTGGTATGCTCTTGGAACCTACCTTAAATTAGCATAGTGATGTATGAGGACTTTGGTGTTTCTTAATTTACTTTGACAGGTTTCTGGGGAGGTCTCGTTCCTGGAAATGCATTCAATGAAAGTGCTTTGGATGGTCTTCTAAGTTCTGGTGTTCTTGGTTTGAAGGTAGGTATTTAATGGAAATTCTCAATGGTTTTCTTGCAATTCCGATATAGATAAAATAACAAGCTATTGTTCTATTTGCATGATACTTTTGAAGAATAGTGATGCGGAAGCCAAACGGGGCTTTTATGGCCCTGCTATATTTTTAACCACTGGCATCCCAAAGGAAGTGTTCGCCTATATTCCCACAATCTTACCCTAGTGATTGTCTTACATCACTTAGCCTCCTTTTTGTCTATACCGTGCAAGTGCGCGTGCGCGTGCAAACACATCTATGTGTATGTGAATTCGTGTGCATTTTCCAAGAACAATCTCGTACACATCAGGGTCCCCATATTCAGGGGTATGGTGGTTAGCTGAACCTGGAAAAGACCTCTACACCATCTTGATTTGGCCCTCCAACTTCTTTCTTTTAATTCCTTACAGATTTTTAAAATTCTATTAGCTCTATTACCCATACAGGGGAATAATGTTCTTGGAATTTATAACCCCCAAAGTTCCTCCTCCAAACCTCTTGTCTGAACTCACCATATTGAGATCACGGATTTGGTATTCCCAATCCTAAAACATGATTGCATTCACTTTAACCTTACGTTGTTATTACATTAATGAGCTGCCTATGATGGGTGGCAAGTTATCTTTCAAATTAAGGATTGACACTTGATCTACTAGAATCCGTGGACAGATAATTTCACCTAAAAGTTGAGTAAAACCATTATGTATTATCGTTGACGGGATCTGGTTTTCGGCACTGTAATTGGAATTCTGGCCATCAATAGCCGGACTACATATTTTCATCTTGTTGTGTTTTCACTTCTTATAATCAAGGAAGATTTGGTATATATATTTGAATATATGAATGTGTTACAGCAATTCATACATGAATGTGTATACAGCACACAGTATGCTGATGTTCTAGAGTCTATAGGCCCTAAGGAGGTATTTTCAACATTAATGCGCTTATCCTCTCTCCACCTTTTCACAATGCACTCCGTCTGTCATACTAATGATACCATGACTGCTGAGAGCCCGAGATTTTTTGAAACTTTTCTGGAGTTCCTGGTTTATAGTTATAACTCTTCATACTGAAGAATTGTTAATTATCTAGATTTTTGGCCCTCGTAAAATAATAAAACTTTTACTGTTTTTTTCATGATTATTTATCTATTTGTTATTTCCATCTATGCAACCATGATCAAGCCTAGTTTTCTGACCGGTGTCTCTTAGAGGTTGAAGTATCATCTGACTCCTTTTGTGTGTGTTGTTTTCTGCAGTCATTTATGTGCCCCTCTGGCATCAATGATTTTCCTATGACAAACATCAGTCATATTAAGGTATCTTTCACCATATTTTAAGTGGTATTCAAATGGAAAATCTGCTGTTCTTGTCCATAACGTTGTCATTGTTTATGCCTCTTCATTTTCAAGTCCGCGTATATATTTTTGTTGGTTAGCTTCTTCTGATATTTAAATTTTCTTGATTCATGCTGAATGTTTACTTCATCTAGAAACTATAAGGATGGGGGGTTGCGATGTTTTTTTTTTTGAAGGAACTGAATTCCTTTTTTACTGCAATATTATCATTTAGACTCTTTTGCTTATTGTTTCATTTACTCTCTTCTAGGCAGGACTGTCTGTACTAGCAAAATACAGAAGACCTTTACTTGTTCATGCAGAGATTCAACAAGATTCTGAAAGCATTTTGGAAAGGGAAGATGGTATTGGAGACGCCAAGTCTTACTACACGTATCCCTCAAGTCACAACAAAACAGTTTGAGACATTTTTTCGAACACATCCACCTCATAAACATAACCCCATGGAAAACACTAGAAGAAAATGACATTATAACCAAAAAAAATTAACCATAATTAATCAGATTGTTTTGTTTGCATATTGACAAAGAGATGCATATGCAACCCTGAATTTTTCATACTTTTCATTGATTATTATCATTGCATATACAAAATAATTCATGTTTTTCATTGCATTATTATCATTGCAAACAGAGGTAATCAATTACCTGACTGTCATGGCTTTCACACATTTCATCGGCTTGTCTTGTGCACCTGTCATGGAGCCATAAGCATGAAAGCATCCTCTTTCAGACATTTCATCTAACGTGTTTGCCGCACCTGGGAGTGGAACAAATTGAAGGGAAGAACAGATGAAGAAATTTGAAGATATTGAAGAGAAAATTGAAGAATTCAAAGAACAGATGAAGAATTTGAAGAGCCATAAGCATACCTGGATGCTACAGTATAGGGTGTAACGACCATTCTAGCAAGGTTTACCGACGAATTCGACGTGAATACCAATCTTACACAGAATTGGAGGAGTAAAACCCTGGCTTAGACCCATAAGATGTGACCTGTTAAATGATTGGATGGTCAACAATCAAATTGGGTTTGCAATGTCACTAATCAAAAGAATTATGACAGGCAGATTCATATGGCAAGGTCGACCCGTAAATACGAAGGCTCTTCTTGGAAGAGGTCGAGTAAGATTTGGTTGAGAAGTTCACGATTTAGGTTTGATGGTCGTTAAACCTCGCTACCAGACTCGTTACCTCGCAATTTACACTTAATAATCCATACCGTCACAGCCAAGACCTCAATTGCTCAAGGACCGCCGCCTCTATGGTAGAAATCCTTCTACCGAGCATCAAAGAATTAATAGCGGGCCCTAACTTCTTAAGATCTTCTATATCTTCAGGCCGAATCATCAGTGTTCATAAGAGACTCTTGGTTCGAGCTCCGCGGGTCACTGATTTCTGCTGTAACACTATTGGGGAATTGTATGAACTTCACCCCGGTCTACGAGATACTTCCTTTCTTCTGCCAGGGTAAATTCGCAGGAAAATAGGTGCAAGCCAGGTCATGGACTAACGAGGATTGACAATACACTAAATCAAGGATTGTTTGGTTTTGAGTTTCATCTTATTCGATTGCTCAAATCGAGTCTACAATTTTCCCTAAATCTTATAGTATGATTATGCTATTATTGTTATATTATACTCCCATTAATTTTCTTGTTTGGTGCCTGAAGAAGAAATTGCTATTATTGTTGCATTATACTCCCATTAATTTTCTTGTTTGGTGCCAGAAGAAGAAATCTTTTTGTATCAGAATAAACTTCTATTCTTTAAGTTTCTTTTCTTTAGTTTTAAACAAACAATGTTTTCATGCGCATAACAAATTTCTAGCATCTATATATGACTATTGTATCAAACAGGATGCTTATATATCAATAATATTCATAGAGGGAAAACTTATCTAGTAATCAATGGGCATATATGAACATGGAGCGAAGCCTCTCATTTTCTTCCG
>JAUMHK010366604.1:0-11291 GCA_032362305.1 Paeonia lactiflora | reverse complement strand
AAGGACCACTCATGGGAGCCACTGAGCAACAAAGAGAAGGATGGGTTTTGTGCATTTTTGGCAGAGGTGAAAGTTCCTGATGGCTATGCAGCAAACATAGCTAGGTATGTGAATACTTCCAATCGAAAGCTAACAGGATTAAAAACCCATGACTACCACATATTAATGCAGCAATTACTACCCATAGCAGTTCGTACGATAAGATGCAAGAAGAGGGCAAAAATTATAATTGAATTTTGTACATTCTTTCGTGAATTATGTTCAAAGACCAATACTGCTGAGGAGTTCAAAAATTTGCATTCCAGAATTGCTCGAACCCTTGCTAATGCAGAGGACATTTTCCCTCCTAGTTTTTTTGTGGTGATGACACATTTGATGGTTCATTTGGCATATGAAGCAAGTGTTGCTGGTCCAGCCATGTATCGTTGGATGTATCCGGTGGAAAGGTGTGTATGTAACTTTGCATTTTGTTAATTTTTCAAATTTATAAGATAGAAGAAATGTGTGTATATTTTACCTAAATGAACACGTTGTATATTGATATTCATATAGGTTCTTAGGAAAGTTGAAGGCCTATGTACGTAATTGAAATTGTCTAGAAGGTAGTGTGGCAGAAGGATATATTGCAAAAGAATGTACAACATTTTATTCACGATACCTAGATGGTATTGAGACAGATCATAACCAACGTGGTAGAAATTACGATGGAGACAATGGAGAGCAACGGGTAGGTTTATAAATTTTCATAGTACCAGGGCATGGTTCAAGGCGAAGTAATAACTATAGGTCTTTATCGTTGGAAGAATGTACCCTATCACATAGATGGGTAGTGTTTAATTGTGAAGAAACATCTACCTTGAGGAGGTAATTCAGTTATTATGGAATTGTTAGTTCATAATTTGAGAGTCCATTTTTTTCTGTGTCTAATGCAAGTACGTTTTCATATTCTCGTATGTAGTCAACAATTGGACCACATTAAGACAACAAATCCAAGAATCAACGAATTTCAAATTCAAAAGACATCGAAAGAAATTTACTCAATTTTTTTAGAATATGTAAGTAATATACATATACGTACACACCCACCCTCTTTTTTCCTACTATAATTAATATAGAAAGTATACAGGCTGAGAGGTTGTATAATCGACAAGAGATCTCTCTTGGCATGTTACGCTTGGCTCAAGGACCTTATCAATATGTTCGTCTTTATAATGCCTATTACATCAATGGTTTTAAATTTTGCACGAAGTCAGCTGAAGAGCATTCAAAGTACCAGAATAGTGGAGTTTTTCTCTCGGCAACAACATCGAGTTTCGCAACCACAAGAGACAAACGCCCACTAAAGGTAGATGTTTCTTATTATGGAGTGGTGAATGAGATTCTTCACCTAAATTATGGTGCAGGATGAGAAGTTGTAATGTTTAATTGCCATTGGGGTGGTAGAACTAAAATAGATTCCCTTGGTTTTACTCTAGTGAATTTGAAGGCAAATTCAAAAGAGAACCCTTTTATTTGTGCATCCCAACTTCTACAATATTTTTATGTGGATGATCCCAACGAAAAGCCGTTCAGTGTTGTTGTCATCATTAGATCGAGGGACTTCTTTGACGTCAACAATATTGAAGTTGGGAAATATAATGATTAAACATTCCTCTTGTATTTTCTTTTTTCAATGATTTGTGTGCGTTGTAACATTTTGTATCGAGTTTCATATGATTTGTGTGCTCTGTAACATTTTGTATTGAGTTTCATATGATTTGTGTAGGTGGAACACCTGTAACAAATAGGATGCCTTGGCTTAGTTGTATGATATATTATGTATAAGAATAAGCACCATTTGTGTAATTATCAAAGAAGTTATCTACTGTTTGGGTATATAAGCATTGCTTCACTAATTATATGCATATACTGCTCCACTTTTAATGAATTTTTTTACCTCAAGAATAAGAACAGTGATAGTGTGAATTTGAATTCAAGTTGAAGTCCCTTCATAAAAAAGTTTAGCAAGATTGAAAATATTAGAATTAATAGTGCTCTAATATATTTTCCTAATCCTTAAAGGCTCTTTTAAGATCTGATTTCCTTGCCATTTGTTATACTCAGATGGGACCCTGTTGGTATGTTACCTAAAGTTTTAATGCAGATAATTTTGAATTAATATGCTTAGTCGCAGTTTGCTTAAGTATATTCCTAACTTTACTGTAGAAAGTCATCATAGATTCATAGGCCACATTAACTTTTGCGCTCAGTTCTAGACTTTCGGGCATCCGAAAAGACTCATTTATGCATTCGAGTTCAAGTTGATCGAGTTAAAACTCGAGCGAGTCGAGCTTCCTGTAAATTTTTTAGCCCTATCTGTAACCTTTAGTATTCAGATTCATATGATTTGTGTACTATATTATCATTTTTAATATCTTTATGCAAATAAATGTGTTTATGGTTCAATATTTAGTTTTTTTATATATGTCACAGTCGATATCCGCGTCGCCGAAGGTATCATGGTCGAGATCGACGCCTTCAAGTATGGTGTCATCCACGATAGGGGATGAGTTAGCTGGTGAGTGTCATGTTCAATAATGGTGTGGTTTTTGTATTTCGTTGCTTAAATATTTATTTAAAAATTATGAATAATATTCTAACTCTCATTGTGTTTAATCTTGAATAATTTATGACAATATACCTAAAAGAAGAAGAGAAAATAGGTTGTCCGATCTTGCACGTTTAACTCAAGCAATGGAATGTCAGGTAAATGCTGAAGGACAACCTAATGACTTAACTTATGCTTCAAAAGTTTCAAAATGAATTAGCGTCAAGCTAGCAAACTATGATCAATTCCCTCACACATTCTTCGATTGGAGGGATATGCCAGCTATCAAGAAGGATTTTCTGTGGATTCGAGTGATAGAGAAATTCAAACTTCCCTCCATATCAAAGGAATGGGTTCGAAGGAAAGGGGGCGAAATTCACAAAATTAATCATGTAAAATTAAAGAAGATATGGAAGCCATTTAAAGTATGCACATTCAGTGTGCAACTACAAGCTCGTCCACAGGAAGTACCTGATGATCAGTGGGTTGCTCTAATTGCGTATTGGTCAGATCCAAAAGTCGAGGTATGAAAATTTAATAAGTTGCATAAATATTATTTATGTTAAATTCATTAATTAACTAACCATTATTATTATTTTTGTAGATAAAGGCAAGTAAGAATGAAGAAAATAGGGCAAAACTTGACATGCATCATACACTAGGTGTTACATATCCCAACGACGAATAAAAAATTAGTAAGTGAAAGCAATTAAATTTAAATATGAAAATGTATTTATTTTTTCTTAACAATTTTTATTGAACCTTAGGAGAATGATAATGGAGGCCAAAAACCCAAATTAATTGATACTTTCACAATGATTTACAAGAAGAAAAATGGTGAATATCCTCCAAATGTTCGAAAAAAGTTGGTAAGTTTTTATCTTACTCTTTCTTTTAGAGTATATTAATAATACATGTTTTTTTAGATATATTATTGATGCTTGGAACACATACCTTGACTGCAGTTCAAGTAGATTGCAAGTTAGGATAATTACACTCAATTAGGAGACCCACTCCGTTGGATGCAAAAAATGAAAGCCTGCTGTTGGTTAGCCATTGCAGGTTATAACTTACATTTTAGTTAGTTCTTATGATTGCGTCATCATACAAGTTGTCTAGTGTAAGCTTATCAAGAAAATATACCAGTTTGCTAACAGTTGTGGCATTTTCATTTGAGCTCGGAGTTGTAACAAGTGCCAATTCCCAGCCGGTGGTTCCATTTGTTGGAGTAGGATTAGTAGGAGGTGGTTGGTCTCATGTAATAGGTGTCATGGAGTTATTAACACTAAATAAATAAACTTTTTATTTTCAATAAGGACTTTCTGAAGTCCCTTGCTATTAATTAGTTTATGAAAATAACTTACCAACTAGAACTATAGTGAAAGCAAGAGAATTCTTTGCATCTAACTCTAAAGCATCCAGAATAGGATCATCTAAACCCTATCAACAAACATATGTAATACCCTAGAAAGGCTCCAAATGATTCAGCTAAACTGAAAAACTAAAGAAATATGATGCACTTCATACAATAATGGAAGCCAACCTAAATATCCTCACTCACCCAATCACACGGCAACACCATAAGCTAAAGGAAGCCAACCAGCAGCACCATAAGCTGCTCCATGGCAAGTCAAAAACTGAACCTAACAACAAGAGAAGATATCTGCCCTGCACAACATACCCCCTGCCCTGCACAGCAGACCCCCTGCCCTTAACCTGGAAGAAAGAACCTCCCAGCAGCAGCCTTAGCTAGAAAAACCTAGCCTGACTTTAATGCACCTGAACAGTCAGCTTCAAGCTTTGTAAAACAGCCATATTCACTTCCAGTTTCAACTAAAGAGCCACTCTGTCCACCCCACAACAGCTAAAGATCCACTATGTCCATGAATATATCCATGAAACTTACTCCACAAGTGCATATTAAACTTAGACACCAATTTCATAATTGAACACCTTATCTAGTAAGTTAGTCCTCAAAGACTGAGATAATCATCATACATTGATATCTGATGTACCATTATAAAACAAAAACCAAAAGTTGCAATAAAAGTCTCTATAACTACTCCTAAGCATAAAAATTTCCATATCACTCAGTCTTTATAAGCCCTCCATAGAAGGGACTTATTATGCCATTTAGGGATCAATTCTACCATGCTATGAGGCCATTAAAATAGGGTTAAAAATTGGGATAACAATTATACATCAAAATAGGGATCAATTTCCAGCAATTATAGTACATGTGCATAATTAATCTTCCACTGTTTTTTCTTAAGATATTGTTCTGTACAACAATTATACATGTTCTTTGAGATGTATTGTTTATCGATGTATTGATTTAAATTGTATTTGGGGCTTATACCGATGGGGTATAAGCATGTTTATATGTTTTTTGATTTTCAAATTTGAGGAAGTCAAATATATAAAGCAAACTTTGGCAAAATTTCTATAGGATTTTGTAGTTTGAAAAGGATTGCTAGAAGTATTTTTTCCTTAGAATGGGATCCTCTTGTTTTATAAATTTGTATTTGTTAAAATATCATCTCATTCTATTTTTTCTTTTTTTTTTTAGGATGCATACCATGAAGCTAGACAATCGTATGAGGACATGGGTAGCTTTACTCCAGATACAGATGCATGGACCGAGGTGATGCCACAAGATGGGCACGGTCAAAAATTTTATAAAGGGAGTTGCGTGTCTACACCTCGCACTCAATAGAAAATGATAGAGTTATCATATCAATAAAAGTGTGTTGCATTGGAAAGTAAATTACAAAGTTTAGAGGAAACACAAAAAAAAGAGGAAAATGAGAGGCATAAAGAGGAAAATGAGAGGCGAATCAAGGCAATGGAGGAGGAAAATGAGAGGCGCCAAGAGAAAAATGAGAGGTGAATCAAGGCAATGGAAGGGGAAAATGAAAAACGCCAGAAGCAGATGAACGATCTTGTAACACGTTTTTTGAGTAAATAATTTTGTGGGATGTTAAGTATATGATGTTTATAAGAAGTTAGGATCTTTTATAAGTTTATTAATTCTGCAATTTTTTTTATATCGATGATGTGCAGTGTTATTAAGAACTTTTAGTGATACCTACAAACAAATATATATTATTATTTTTTTTTTTTTGGAAAATATCTTTTGGCCACAGTTATATATAAGTGTGGCCAGAGTTTTACC
Organism: Paeonia lactiflora; assembly: GCA_032362305.1. Lineage (NCBI taxonomy): Eukaryota > Viridiplantae > Streptophyta > Magnoliopsida > Saxifragales > Paeoniaceae > Paeonia > Paeonia lactiflora. The sequence continues at coordinate 5,529 of JAUMHK010366604.1, read as the reverse complement.
CATGGTTATGTATAAGTGTGGCCATAGCTGTAGCCACGGTTATACATAAGCGTGGTCAGCGATGTGCCCACGGTTATACTTAAGCGTGGCTAAAGTTGTAGCCACGGTTATACATAAGCGTGGCCAGAGCTGTACCCATGGTTATACTTAAGTGTGGCCAGAGTTGTAGCCACGGTTATACATAAGCGTGGCAAGAGTTGTAGCCACGGTTATACATAAGCGTGGCAAGAGTTGTAACCACGCTTGTGCATAACCGTGGGTAAAGTTTTAGCCACTGTTATAGTCTTTGGTGGCTAATTTTTTAGCCACCCTGCTTCCGTCCACGACTAGCCACGATTATGATAACCATGGCCAAACGCCTTTTTGCCACGGTTAGTGGGTTTCTGGCCATGGTTATAACCATGGCTAAAATCCATTTTTGTAGTGTATGGGTCGTAGTTGATCGATTGACGAAGCTGGGGTATTTCTTTGCTGTGAAGACGACGATCTCAATAGATGATTTGGCATGGTTATAGGTGAAGGAAGTCATTCGATTTCATGGTGTGCTTGTATCCATTGTATCAGATCAAGATCCTAAGTTTATGTCACATTTTTGAGCCAGCTTTCAAGATACAGTGCAAACTTCACTGTATATGAGCACCGCATATCACTCACAAACATATGGGCAAACTGAACGGGTGAATCAGATGCTTGAAGATATGCTGAGAGCATGTGCCTTAGATTTACAAGGTACCTGGGATGATCACTTATATTTAGTAGAATTTGCTTATAATAATAGTTATCATTCCAGTATTGGTATGACACCGTATGAGGCATTGTACGTCAGACCATGTCGCTCTCCAGCCTGTTAGGCAGAAGTTGGAAATAGACCAATTCATGAACCTGAAATTATTCAAGAGACAACTGATAAGATAGTTCTAATTCATGCATTGTTGAAAGCTACCCAAGACCGGCAAAAGAGTTATGCTGATGTCAAGCACCAAAAATTGGAGTTTAAAGTCATGGACAAGGCATTTTTTTCGTGTATCTCCGATACAAGGTGTTATGAGATTTGGGGTAAAAGGCATGTTAGCTCCACGCTTCAACGGTCCATTTGAAGTTTTAAAAAAGATTGGTGAAGTGTCTTATAGACAACAACTGCTTGATAAACCTGTCGGTGTGCATAATGTATTTCATGATTCAATATTGAAGATATATGTTCATGATCCATCGTATGTGGTGAATTTTAAAAACTTGGAGGTTAAGGATGACGCAACACTAGTGTGCAAACCATTAAAGATCGTAGATACTTTAACCAAACAAACCAAACGACCTGAGGATTCGAGACAAAAACGAGAGTTAAACAGCCCCACTTGTTTTGAGTCATTTTGATTTCTTTTTGTCACGTGTACATAATGCATGAGTTGTAAATAGTTTTTGTTTTGAAATAAAGTATGCATGGTTTGGTATTTCATTGTTAGTATCGACCCATGAGTTCATATTATAGAGCATTGTGTATTACCTCTCACATATAGAGGATCGGTTTAGACTATGGTCTTATATTTTTGACATTAGACTAGTTTATATGCATGTGCATACGGTCAACTCCGAGACACTTAGAACTTCTCGATAATCAAAATGATTTTTTCCCTTTGAATATTTCCTTAGAAGATTTTGGGACGAAATCTTATATACGGGGGGAAGAATGTGATAGCCATGGATTTCATTCAATTGAAATCTCAGTCTTCTTTGACATATTGTAATATTATATATATCATCTTGAACCATATGAACATCAAATCAAGTTTCACAAACTTTGAGGACACCAAGGATCATCCAATTGAAACCTTAAGTCATATATGACCTTGGTACTCATTGGATAATATTGAATTTTTTCAAATGATATGAAATTACCATTTTGCCCCTAGTTAATAAAATATTAATATATGATCATTATTATATTATTATAATCACACAATATTATTATATAAACCAAAAATAGTCCAATTAGGGTTTAAACTTATAAAAATATTATTTTAACATTCAAATAATAGATTATTGGTGGTCGATGAATAAAATAATAATATTTTAATCATTTGGTTATTACTTTAATCATATTTAATCAAATAAAATTTAAAAGTGATTTTGATATCAAAAATTAATATTTTATTATTATATTAGTAATTTTTATAAAATAAAAATTTAAAAATTATTTAATAAATATTTTATTAAAATTTTAATCGTTTAATGCTTATAAATTTCATAATTAATTCTAAAAATATTTTTAAAATCATAATTTAATATTATTTAATTATTATAATAACATTTTAATGCAAAATATACGTTGGAATGTGAAATGACACTTTTGCCCTTCACTTATGGATAAAATTACCAAATTATCCCTATATGTGTAATTAGCTTATGCATGCATCACCTTGACTTCGTCTTCCACTAGGAACACCACCCAACACTACAAGGTGCACCCCTATGGCCCCTAGACCAGCTCCTTGACCCTTGAACCCAGCCTGAACCCCTAGGAGACTTGAAAAGGTCCCTTAACCTTATCTAAATTACATACTGTTTCGAGGCAATTCACCCACACCAAAGAGCTCTGAAAGCTCCTCTCTACCTTCAAGAACATCCCTTGAAAAATCTAGGCAAATCCTAACTTGATCAAAGGCAGAATTTACAAAATAGAGGGCACTTTATTTTGCCCTATTTTCTAGGCAACCTGCAACTCATCTTTTTGTTCAACTCCGGCAACCACTGAGCAAACCACCACCCTACACCATCTCAAGGCATCCTCCCCTCCACGTTCTACAAGATTTTCAGGTATAAATCATCTCCCTTCTCTCCCTTTTCTCTTCTCTTTCTCGGGCTCTGTTTTCCCCTGCCTCACTATGGTAGGTGGAAGCAGCCACTGCCACCACCACTACTGGTCACCACTTTGTTCCTTATCACCCTACAAACACCCTAAACCCCCCTGCAAGTCATGAAAGCCCCTCCCTTTAAATTTCTTTATAAATTTTCATTGCCTTCTTCATAGTTCTCCACAGCCCGAAACCCTAGTCAACTCAGTTAACCAGGGTTTACTTTTTGACCATACTACCCTTGGGTGTATATATACACCATATATACACTAAAATTATACCTAGATAATTTTAAATATTTTTTGGTAATTATAAATGAATTTAAAATCCTAATTATATATATAAATGTATATATATATATATATATATATATATATATAAATCATATAAATTTATACATAAATACTTTAATTATACATGTTTAAGTATATACATAGTAATTTAGAGCTGAAAATATATAGGTATAATTTAGTATGATTTTAATGTAATTATATGTATTTAAAACCTTAAATATACCTATAAATGTATATATATAAAAAGTAGATGCAAAATAACCTTAATACCCTCCAAATATATATTAGAGGATATAGGTAAGTTTCATTTTCAATAAAATAATTTTTAGGATTTTTTTTTATAATTTTAGAAAGAATTTCATTAAAATATTATTATTATATTCATAATATATTATTTAAAATTATTTCCCACCAATTTTATAAATTATAGGTCCAAATATACCTAAATACCTATTTTAGGTTAAAATAGGATTTATGACATCATAAATGATTTTTTATAATATTTTAATAATTTTAGGATCAGTATATATATTTAAATATAAAGATAAATCATATTAATTAATTTAATATTTAAAAATAAATTTTTAATACTTTTATAATATTAAAATATTATTTTTGAATAAAATAATCTAAAATAATATTTCAATCATTTTAATACTATTTATATAAATAATAAGGGTTTTGTAAGACAAAATACAAGCATGTAAGCACATATGTAACTTATACCTCGAAACCCGTGCTTAAAGCCTTCCAAATCCTAAACTTGACCTAAATGAGTTAAATCATACCATGAACCACTTTCAAGCCAGTCCTTCTGTCTATAATCCCATTTGTGATCATATCGATACTTATAATATGTATTTGGACATAAATAGGTTATGAGTGCTAGACTATGTCTTGGAGATCGACTGTGTTGCTTGCACAAACATTTGAGGCATTTTGAGCATATAGAGCATACATTGTGATTATCAGGTGGGGGTGCTATCTATTTTCATTTACTATGCTTTTGAACAATAAAATGTTATATGATATATGATTTATGAAATTGGTTTCATGTGCGGTAAATATTTTATAACCTCCCGGTGCGGGAAAATAAATTTCCACTAGAAGACCGCACTCTCCCCTTTGTTTGAAATATAAACAGTTATGGGACATTTCTGAACTATTTAAAATTTAATTAAACAATTGATTTGCTTTATATGCAAATTGAATTATATATGGGCCTGAATCCTAAAAGCGAGACGTGACCCTCGTGATGGAAACTTTCCATTATTGTGGCGAGCCAAATAAGGGATAACCTATCATTGTGATACGTGCCCACCATATACGGTTCAATTTGTAGAAATTCGCAACAATTTTAATTCATCGCGACACTGTTTTATATAAATAATAGACCTCTTCTTTTACTTAAACCTTTTATAAACAACGAGGTCCCATTTTATTTAAAGTGTTTTACTTAATAACATCCCGACTACCTCACCTGAGACTCCCCTTACAGTTTACCTATATATGGTTAATTATCATTAATTTTTTATTTAAAATTCTCTCTCATGCTACGATTCCATATAGATTTAAAGTTCTCAGGCAATGACACAGAGAATCGAGAAGCTCAAGATAAATAGCGATTGGAATGGGAACTTCTATAGTAAACAAAATATTTGAGTCGTCAGACATCCATAAGAAGAGAGGAATTCAACTTCTAAAATCCTCGCGAGAAGCATGTAAGATTGGTTTAGTTACTATAGATAAATTAAAGTCTACCTCAATGGTTAAGAAGGATAATTTATATGCGACTTGGCTCGTGATAGATATGGTTTACCATTAAGGATTACTCATTATTAAATAGTTCAAAAACCTAGATATATTAAGGCACCATTTGGTAAGAATTTTAAGAATCGATATTCTGATTCTCAAAATCTCCATTTGAGAATCATGGTACTTAGGGGATCCGTTAATTCTTATTGTTGGTACCTAAACATCACCACTAATAATGGTAAGCATCAAAATCATTGATTTTAGAGTAATTTAACTCTACCTACCAGAGGTAGACAAAAATTACATATTAACTACCCCATATCCAAAAAATTACAACATAACAACATGAGGTTGAGCACCCATTACACTTTACCTACTGGGTGTTAACTGCCATTAGATTTTACTAATGAAAGTAATAAAAATCTGAAATACCCTTATCTCTAATTCAAAGTTAATTTAATTTATTTAAGTTCATAATATATATATATATATATATATATATATATATATATAGATATAGATATAGATATATATATATATATATATATATATGTGTGTGTGTGTGTGTGTGTGTGTGTGTGTGTGTGTGTGTGCCAATCGAATCATACTTGTTGGGATAAGGGCCTAGAATT
>JAUMHK010355495.1:0-11305 GCA_032362305.1 Paeonia lactiflora | reverse complement strand
TTCCCTCTTTTTCCCAGGGTTAACCGATGTTGGAGTAAATTTGGCTTTCGAGGGATCGTGGGGTCCTAGGCAGTCATCTTAGAATGTACAATTCGCTGGTGGAGAGATATTTTAACGATTTTGTGGATTCATTTAAGGATAAATCGCTGGACAAGCAAGAGGAGACCCTGCATCCAGAGGAAAGATACCCTATGATGAGAAAGAATATGTTTCAACTATTGTGTGGATTCATTTATTACTCACGTTGCCCAGTTACATAGCTAGCATTAATGAATTTTCATCTAATAACCACTACCATAACGTTCTGTCAAAACAATGAATGTACTAAACTAACAAAGCAATTTCTCGTAAGAAATGATCCATTAGAATTTTGAATGAGGAAGACTTTTTAGCATTTCTCAAGCTTAGAGTATTTTGGTGGCAAAGACGGGCACTTTTCACTCATGTGAGAATAAGGCTCTTTTGTATTGTATCCCGGTAGTTCCATGCGATATTTTCCTTTAATCTGACAAAAAAGAAGCTTCACATCATCTTTATCATTGCACCATCTGGGTAAGTGGCTTTAATCTTTAAAAAAACTTGAGCTTATAAGCATCTTTTATCTGTATTACAGAGAGAAAAAGAACAAATATTGAGGTGTACAATTAATAATGTGTTATAATAAAATAATTTGTTCTATACAAGCCCAGAAATCTCACCGCAAACTCTGTAACCTGAACATAGCTGGTAATGGGATCAAATAGTCCTGCCGCCTTATACACTGAAAGAATGAGAGCAACACAAGTTACAGATTTCCCATCACTATATATCCAATTGTCTTACTCAGAAATAGTCAACAATTCACCGAAAGACCTCCCACTTTTTGTAGTTTCTGTTATTATTTCAGGAAGACCAAGACCCTGCATATAACACAAAATTATGAATGAATGGACTAGTAAAATATTATACATGGGTAGAAATATTGGGTGCCCAAAATTGGGGCTAACCGGAGAGAAATATTGGGTGCCCAAAATTCTGCCAAAAAAATCTGAAATTTCTCTCTTACCTATCCCCTATCATAACAAAAAAATAGGCTTTTAGCGTCATTAATTGTTGATGCTAAAACTTAAAAATTCTGACGCTATATAGTTTTAGCCTCGACAAATTTTTAACATCAACTCGTTACCAAAGGGGTTGTGATTAAAAGTGTATAGCGTCCACGTAATGTCGATGCTAAAAAATGTTATATAGCATCAAACATATAGACCGATGCTAAAACTATTTTAGCATCAAAAAAATTCGACGCTATTATTATTGTATAATTACGCGTCATGACTAGTGTTGCCATATTGGCGTCATAGTAAGTTTAATTTAATAATATTTTCATTCATTATCCAGTTGTATTTTATACAAATATTCCAGTTATTTTTTATGTCATTTATTGTATAATATTTTTATAATATTTCTATTCATTTATTATAAATAGTTTCCTTGTACATATATTCACCAAACTTAATTAAAAATCTCAAAGTACCCCTAAAAATAACATATTACTAACATAAATAATATTTGGTTTTAAGAAAATTTAAAAAATTAAATAGGGTATGGACGTGAGCATGGTTGATGCTTCTGTCTGCAACCATTGATGTATTTTATACACAACTGTCAAACCTCCATGGATAAACTCTTTCCATTACACCACTCTCTCTTTCAAAACCCACTCAATTACAAGCCACCCAGAAGTCATTTACCCACTTCTCCCGTTGTTGGAGCCACAATCACCTCTCTTGAAACCCCATCCTCTGCTTCTCTTTTATCTTCGTCCCCAATACTTTTTTCGAGCTTTAGCTTTCCAGATGATCCGAGTGAGATTAATTCTCTCAATTCAGTCAAAGTGATGCATACCCAGATGAAAAAAATGGCTACAAGGTGGAATTTAGATCTCATTGCAAAAAGTTTGATTACCTGTTACTTAAAATTTGGTGATTTTCAGTTCGCTGCAAAGGTTTTCTTCCTGGATTATTCTCAAAATTATATGTTATGGAAATCTTTTTTATAAGAATTTGAAAGTTTTGGAGGAAATTTATAAGAAGTTCTCGAGGTTTTCAGCGAGCTACATCATAAAGGCGTAGTGTTTGACAGTAGAGTTCTCACTGTTGTACTGAAGTTTTGGGTCATTTTGTCAAATTCATTGCTCGGTCTGAAAACTTAGTTTGAACAAAGGTAGGAAGAGATGGATTTATCCTTCCTCTATATATCGAGTTGAATATAAGAGATATGGTGTACAAGTATAGGATCAATAAAGAACGCATACGACTTAAAAGCGAGGAAAGAAATTAGGAAACCAAAATACGATAGTGCTTCGTGATGGCAGAATATGAAATGATTTCGCAGAGAATAAGCCATAGATGTTACTCGCAGAGAAGAGATAGACGATTAGGTTTACCAAGAGGCGATATTTATCAAACACAAGAGAGAGATACACGTCGGTTTTATCAGCACTTATTACAAATATATGTACAGGGAGTACGGATCCGGATCAACGCTGGGTCAGGTGACCAGCGTCTGGGTTCCTATCGTGCAGAGGGGAGATGTAACAGTGGTATTAGGGGGGAACTGGAGGCGAAACGCTCTGCGTACGGAGCAAGGAGAATCACTGGGAAAGAGGGAATGGGCGTGCGTGAGTTAAGGAAATCTTTTATAGAAATTCTGTTTAAGTCAAGTTGACCCTAATTAACGGTTATTTGTAAATGAAATCTTTTATAGAAATTTCGTTTGGAAAAGATCATCAACCCCTCCCAAGAGAAATTCACAAATTTAGGTATCAACCGATGTTAAAAAATAGAAGCGAAATTGCTTGGTGACGCTAATTAAAGTTTTAGGTATCAACCTGATGTTAAAAAAGAAAAAAAAGTTATCGTCAACAATATTGATGATGCTAAATGTTAGTTTTAGTGTCGACAACCCGATGTTAAAAAAAATAAAGTTATCGTCAACAATATTGATGATGCTAAATGTTAGTTTTAATGTCGACATATTTATACCGATGCTAAATGTTAGTTTTAGTGTCCACATATTTATACCGATGCTGAATGTTAATTTTAGTGTCGACATATTTATACCGATGCTAAAGGTTGACGCTAAAAGCTTATTTTGTTGTTGTGTATATTGATTGCTAAATTGGTAATATACCTCAGTACTAAGGCATTTATTCAAGGCTTCATTCCACATATTAGCTGCATAAGCAGGTTGTACATGACTCCAAAAGGTCATAATAGAAGCAACCTGAAGCACAGTGTGATTTAAAAACATAGATAAAACTCAAAAGAAAAAAATTAATAAGACCTTTTCACAAAGAGAAATACCATATTAGCATCTAATGGTGGTGGATAATTCCCATCAATAGTGTCTATCCAGCTGAATGTCATGTTATGATAACCATATGGTTTGCCTAACAAACGTTTAACAAAGTCCTATGTTGTTGTTTGATTAAATTTTGACCGGATGTCTGCGCATAAAGGAAGCAATGCAATATGGGGATTGACTTCTTCTTTAGTCAGTTCAAAATTCCACCATTCATCCCATGGTACCAAATCAATTTTGTCTTTTCCCTGTAATTAAAAAAACCTTACGCAATTTCATCTCATGAAATCTAAAGCCATTTAAATACAAAATGGGGGTTCTCACCTCTGCATTTTCGCGACCTGATTTAGCAACCCATAACTTTTCTTAAGAATCCCTTATTCAAACGGCGCTATGACCAGCATGAGCTCCGGTGACCCATTTTTGTAATGTTTGAAACCCACCCCATCGCCCTCGGATTTTTGATATTGCGAGAAAATCACCAGAGTGTATATCATCAAGATTGATGTTTGTAACCCACCTGGGTTCAGTACATTTGTGAAAGCAGCCCCCATATGCTTTTTAAGAAACTCTAGGTTGGTGTAATTAATAAAAGAAGCACCCTCTGATGAGAAAAAAATATTATTGATGACGAGCCTGATGATAATTTGGAGACCGTATGCTTGAAACCTAATGATAAGGCTGAGAAACAGTCATCACGATATAATTTGAGATTGACGGTAATTTTCTTTGTTTTTGTTTTGTTTTTTATTTTTGAAAGATTGATGGTCGATTGATGATCTGTCACTCACTCTTTGAAGAAGATTGGTGACACCGTGATTCATTTTGGTTTGAGATAGTTGATGACGGGATTGGCATAGAAGATTGATGATGAAGATAAGTCTCTCATGGTGAACTTTGGAGATAATGTTGATTGGTGTTGACTTAGTGTTTTAAGTTTTTGAAGAGACTCACAGTAAAAGATGCTTGATCAACGATGTCGAATAGAGACTCAATGATTGATGCACTAACGGGAGGATTACCTCCCAATAGAAATGGTTAATTTAGTCTTTTTCAATTATAATTATATTTACGAAACAAGACACAACAAGGGTATATTTGGGTTTTAATTAAATTTTTCTCTATTTGGTAATTAATGTTCAAATAGCTCGTGTCTCTTGTAATTATTATTGTAATTGTATCTGTTTTAGAATTAAAGTTTTAAGATTCCCTAATTCGGTAATTCTCCCAAAAAGAAAACCACCACCTCCCTTGGTATTAATAATCCATCCCATTTTACCACCTGGATGGATTAATAATCCACTTGGTCTCACAAAAGTCATTCATAATCCACCAACCAAACACTAGATTATCTGAAAAACTATCCAAAAGTTGGATGGATTATTATTCCCAGCGAGAATACCACGAACCAAATGAGGCATTAAGTTTTTGTTTCAAATTTAAATACTTTATAATAACATTTCCATATAGATGATCATTTTCTAAACTTTATAATGCATGAATTTCTGTTTGATTAATCCATTGTTATTGAATTTTGATTATTCCATTGTTATTGAATTGAAGATTGTACATAGACATGTGATTTCCGCATCTTATTGTTCGTCAAAATAAATTGAGTTCCCTGTTTCTACAAGAACTTAAGACTTCTTCATAAATTCTGGAACTTGGGTCCCCTTGATCTATTAAGTACAAAGCATAAAACTACATAAATTTCTTTATTTTGGTCCATGTTTCTCATCCCCTGTAACAAAGGTATGAACTTTTCTTCCAATTATTAGGTTCATCGAGACCATATTACTTATAATAGCAGTAAAGAACATTGCACTTTTGTTTAAAGTTTACATAACAAGTTTATTATCTATGTCGTTATCTTCTACAACATTATCAATATGGGTTATCATAAATTCTGGTATTATCGATGGCTTCTGCGATTGTTGGTGGGTGCATTTCTTTAGGTTGTGATCTTATATATTCTAAATTAACTTTGACATTTCACCCAGATCCTAACGATTTATTGTCATCCATCTCTACCCATCGTTGTTTCACCATCCTTTACACGACCAAACCCCAAACCCCATCATGTTCGCAAAGAACCCATCACCTTCATATTTGGGACTAAAAATAATTTTTTTATTAATCTCTTTCTTTTAATAATTTGAAGTCAGTTTTGATGGTGCATATTTATTGATCGTTGCTTGGGGAATATGAGGTAATTGAAGAGTTTTAACCAATTAGTTAATTTCTTTAATCAACATGACGGTTACTGGCCTCCCAGTTTATTTTTCTAAATAGACCATGTGTATATATATATATATATATATAACCCTCAATCTATTTGTGTCTTCTCTAGATTTTAATTATTAATCAATGACATCAATTCGTGCATTTAAAAACATGTATGGGCTCGTATTTCCTCATGGTAGAGTTGATCTAATCCTGGATTATTTATTTGGGCAACACGCTCTATATTGTAATATTTTTAGGATCTAATGTTAGAACGATACTTTTATAAGCGAAGTGTTTCATTCTCTTATTTATCTGGATTTCTTTTTTTCATTTTTAGATTATAATTTTTCTTTTAATGTTATCATCATACCTTTAACTACATGTTCTACACTTCTACATAACATTTTCTTTTTTCCTTCTTTTAGATCTAAGAGATGGTAAAATAGAATTGCAGAGTGTTTTACTATAAAATAGGAGCAATCTAAACAGTAATAGTCACAACATCCTCTATCATATTAACAAAACAACATAATAAGGAATAACAACTGAATTTTATGGTCTTAAACACCTTGCATGGCACTGGTATATTCTGAGTTATTCAATCCGATGATAACCAGTCTAGCTTTTTAGCCAGTTCTTCCAAGCCCCCAAATTTGAGTCATACCCCACGCCTTTTCCAATTTGATTGTCGTCGGGTCACAAGAAAACATCCCGATAAAAGAAAGAAATAATATTTTATGATTTGTATGAATTATTCCATGTATATTCAACATATATATCAAAGTGATGAGAGTGGGTTTTGGCTTATCTTTTATTTTCTTTCTTTGATCTAATACTTAATTTTGTCTCCATAATCTATTTTAGCATATTGGCTTAACTTATATGTATACGTATCAAGGAAAAGTGCTCTTTAAAATATTCAATCATATGTAGCTGTATCAAGGAAAGGTGTTTTATAAAATGTTCAATAGTATATAAAACTAATAAATAATATTGTTACTTTCCTATCTATTTTATATTTTAAAATATTTTATCCTCCATGTAATCCACCTTATCCAATGGACCATATCGAAATATAGACCACCAAGTTAACTACTTCAGACTCATTCAAACTGAGTAGAGCATCTATAAAGAAGATTTTTTTCTTACTCTAATTCGTATATACAATTAATTTTCAATATTTGTTTTGCTTAAATATCTTTGGTTTAGTTTTTGAAGTTTATTACAATTACACTGTGGTAAATGTCGTGAGTTTTGGATATTTTATAAATTAGCTTTTTGTGAGGTGCCTTATTGAGTTTTGAAATGGAAGAGAGGGAGTTACAGTCATATTTTTAGGGACGCTTATATCCTTGAATTTGCCATCTTTTTCTCTCCAGATAATTGAATCCATTTAATATTAGTTTTTTGGGAGTACTACATGACAAATTAGTCAATTATAATGGCTCAATAAAAAGCACTGATAGAAAAATCAAGTCTTGTGTATCTCTTTAATTCTATAGATATATTTAGTTTCCTTTTTTTTTTTTGAAATGATGTCTAAGATTGTAATTGGGGCACTTGAAATTCAATATATACACTAACTGCACTAAAAGCTGGGACAAAACCAGTAGGGATGACAAAATTTTAACCAATTTTTGGGTCTTTAATGACTGATTGGTTGATGAAGTTCAAGAGGGAAAAATTATACGAGTATAGCTATTGTTGAAGTCCAATATAGAGACGACTCCGAGGAAATTCAAACATGGATGGAGCTTCTAATAGTTTTTTGGTGTTATCTACTGTGTCTATTAGAACACCATTCATTAGAATGTTATGATAATCAATCAGATCTTACATCTAAATTAGAGTTTTTTTTTCCAACAAGGTGATCTTTTTATGTAAACCCTTTTTTGTCACTCAATTGAGAAATAAAAATAGATTTTTTTACTAAGCTCATTACAAATTCAGTTATGTCAAAAGTTATATTTTGAAGGATTTTTTATTTTCTTAATTGATGATCTAACTTCCTTCATTTGAGGTTCTTTAACATGCATTTTTGATTTTTTTTTTTTGTTCATGTGTTCATTTACTTATACAAGAATTTGGAGAATAAATGGTTCATTAAATAGATTTTGATGAAATTTACCAGGCTAAATATTTTTTAATTTTAATTTTATGTTATTTGTAAGATAATAAGCCACTTGGACTTTATCTAGCTATAAATTTTTTTTATTATTATTTTATTCTATTTTTAAGACAATAAACCATTTGGAGTGTTTTTTCTTTCAGTATTTATACGGTGAGTGTAACTAAAAAATTTCTATTATTGTTCATTCATACATAATCCTTTGAAAAAGAGCATGGAACACATATTCTCTCAAATAATACTACATTTCAAAAAATTTGACATTTGCATCTGTAGAGGCCTGATGGATGTATTTGACCCTGATATTTTTTTGTGTTTTTTATTGCTTGGCTTTCATTTACAATTGAGCTCTGAATATTGTATGAAACTTTATGGACACTATTAATATGAATTATATATCATGTATACTACGAGGATTGTGAATTCGCACATTGAACAAATATAAAAAGAAAGTGAATTTGACACGAGTATGTGCATTTAATTAAAAAATAATTTAAATTATATATTTATTACAAGCGATGAGATAATAAAATCAAACACCATTATTTATTTCGTATCCCACAAAACTAGGAATTATAATGCTTTATACACTAGAACATGGAAAATGTTGATGGGCGTCATCTAATTATAATATGATAAAACCCTAATCCATTTTATTTATTATGATTATTATTATCCAATTATCCAAGTTAAGAAAAAAAGTTTTTTAGGGGTGGGGGGATTTTTAATTTATCTTTTAAAGGTTTTTTATTTATTTTAATATTTATTGTCCAATTATTCCAAGTCAAGCAAATGACATCCAAGCACGGGTTAGAGTCAAAGTCCATGTCAGGGTCAGATTAAATAGATTTTTATGAATTTTATCTGGCGACAAATTTTTTAACTTTAATTTTATGTTATTTGTAATATAATAAACTACTTAGACTTTATCCAGCTACAAATTGTCAATTTTTTATTTTATTCTATTTGTAAGATAATAAAGCACTTTGGAGTGTTTTTTTCTTTTAGTATTTATAAGGTGAGTGTAACCAAAAAAAAATTTATTATTGTTCATTCATACATGATCATATTATAATGCTCTAGAATCAAACTGCATTTAAAAAAATTTGACATTTATATCTGTAGAGGGCTGCTGGATGTATTTGACCCCGATATTTTGTGTGTTTTTTGTAAGATAATTCGTTTGATTTGTCTACAATTGAGAAACCATAATTCGTTTGATTTATTCAATTATCAAAGTCAAAGGATTAAAAAAGAAAAAAAGTTTTTAATTTTTTTAGGGGTGGGGGGATTTTTAGTTTATGTTTTTAAGTTTTCTTTTTTTAATATTCATTGTCCAATGTTCCAAGTCAAGCTAAGGACATCCAAGCAAGGGCAGGCGGGCATGGGTCAGGATCTTAGTCCAAGTCCGGGTCATTCAAGAAGGGTCCAGTGCATGGGTCAGGATCTTAGTCCACAGTTCCAACCGGGGTCCAGACCCGGCGAACACTGGAAGTGAGTGAGAGGTTTATAAACAGAAGAGAATCGCGTTACACAGTCAATGTGGGACGCTGGGTCCTAGTCTTGTTCTAAACCACTGGAACTGGATTGAATTCAAGCTTAACGAAAAATCGCATCTCATCTTACCTCCCGTCTGAATCTGAAGCCATCGCATGTCACCTGATTGGGATTGAATTCAAGCACCGTAGCATATGGCGATCGACGCTGATGAGATGAAGAAATTTCTCATCCAGACCAAGTCTTTGGCCCCCTCACCTATTCTTCCTCAACTTCTCTGATTCCAACTTTCATTCAACCTTGTTCGGCTGTTGTTGCTCAGCTCTTAGGTCGCCCCGCCCCACAGGAGAAATCACTGAGTTATAACTGGTAAACAAAATCATATTAGACCTATGAATAATTAATATCCATATCATAATGGAACCCCTTTTTTGACAGATAAAACATTTTTTTTAAAAAGGCGATGTGGTAGCTACTGATAGTTGCGCGTGTTCAAAAGCGAAAAGATCATTGGTCATTGTTCAATGGGGAGAGAACATGTTCAATAGATTAAATAAATGATTTAAATCAATTTAATTGACAAATTAAATATAGAAATAATAACACAATCGTGATAAAAAGAAGATAGAATCCCAAAATTAAATGAAAAAATAGCATAAATATAGCAGAATTTATCTTGGAAAATCTAAATCTGATTGTAATTCATGACTAAAAAACTTACTTATTCGTTCAATTTCTCTCCCCT
Organism: Paeonia lactiflora; assembly: GCA_032362305.1. Taxonomy (NCBI): domain Eukaryota; kingdom Viridiplantae; phylum Streptophyta; class Magnoliopsida; order Saxifragales; family Paeoniaceae; genus Paeonia; species Paeonia lactiflora. The sequence goes on along the minus strand of JAUMHK010355495.1, from coordinate 1,367 downwards.
TTCTGAAATACAGTGAGTCTCTCTCCACTCCCGCCACTTTAAGGAGCATCCTTTTCATTATAACTTGGAATGAATCATAATTCTTATTTAAATGAAAATCACCTGTAATAATCAAAGTCATAGAATATGGAAAAACAAAAATCATAATTGTTAACCGAAAAGAAAACAAAAATCTAAAACACGATTTGCTATAGTGATACAATCAATTAGAAAGGGATGGAAAAACAGAAAGATATTATACTCTAAAAATTGTAAAATAATAATTTCTCCCTACACCGTAAAACGTCTTTCATGCACACGTGTCTTCTTGTCAGGTCGCTGCACTGCAAAACGTCTTTCATGAGCGTTGTAATCTCTCTGTCGCTGTAATCTCTCTTTCATGAGCACTGCAAAACGTATTTCATGAGCGCTGTAATCTCTGTCACGCAAGCATCCATTAAGTTTTGAAAGGGTAGAATGGAGTAGGAGTAGTAAAAAACATGGAAAAAATAAAAGGGTAGAATGTATCCAGACCTTTTTTTTAGTTTACTCACGCTCGTGAGAGGGTTACTATGTTTTGAATAATGCGTTGTTTGCTTTCTAGAGGGTGCATATTTTAAATTTTCGAATGCGGTAATAAATAACAGAAGATAATAACGTGTCAAAATGTAAAGCATCCATTAAAAAAGGTAAGTCTTCATAAAAAAATTAAAAAAAAAAAAGTAGGTCAAAATCATACACCAGTTGCCACGCTTTTAAAGCATTTCAATAGAAAAGAAAGGTGGTGCGTCATCTCAAACACGTCTTATGCGTAACTTTTCTATCGCTTTCGATCAATGCCTCAACATTTCATCTATTGAAACCCTTCCCTACCCCTTTTAACACTTCCCCATTCTAGCGTTTCTCAATCGTCCAGTTAGTTAAATAATCACAGGGAATGCTGGAGATCCAAAAGCACTGCCCTGAAATAGAGATATGAAAAACCTTATCTTATTTCTGATACAGATCCACCACATGCGTTAGATAGTTTCTTTTCTAAAACACCAACACCCGCATTTAATATATGAATTAGAGAGAGTGATATTATCTCGGAGTTGATGGTTATCAAGATATGAATTACTATCTTCTTGGCGCTAATTTCTTCGATCTCTGCACTTTCTACTGCAGATCCTTCATCACCTTATCGTCTCCCAATTTTCTTATTGCCATCCTCTTCAATTCGCGATGGTCTCCCAATCTGCTTGTTATGCTTTGATTTCTTTGATCTGTGCAATTTCTACTGCAGATCCTTCATCACCTTATCGTCTCCCAATCTGCTTATTGTCATCCTCTTCGACTCTGCTGTTTTCACCCACCACCGACGGTTGTTCTGGCTTTCAAAAGTCAGG